>OX365945.1:47926550-48234050 GCA_947247005.1 Spisula solida | reverse complement strand
CGATACCTCGGGACAATAGTTTTGACTGTTAACCAAACAGACATGAAATACGTGTATACTGTCTAGATACATTGGTGTAAAAATATTGCCTTCTTAATTGCTGGCACTCTCTTATACACCATCCAGGGGTCACCAAGTACAAGCCATAATTATGGAATTTCTTAAGGGAGACTCCCTTATTTTTTTATCGACGATAAAATATACCATTTTTGTACGCGCAAGAATGGCTGCACCCGGGAATGTGGCAGTTATTCCAAAAATGACCACATGTCTGAAATACCACAACTTGAAACACCTGATCCTTCGTGATAACGTGTGGGTTGAACACTCAATGTCTGGCTCAAAATAATAGCACTACTGATTAATGGAATATTATTATAAAGAAAACCAATGCGAATGTATCGCCAGGTACAAAACGCTATAAATATGTTTCAGTTGTGGGCGTCTTAAAGTTTATATTCGTAACATATATAAGTCTGCCAAAAATTCCAAGAATCTCGTGAAATTCGTGAAAGAATTTCCGGCCCACTACAGACCTACGTCGTGGCTTTTAAAATCGATAGATCGAATCGTCTGACTGGTTGCGAAATCGCCTGCCGCAAGGCGGATACGTTGAGTGTGGAATGCGGATAGTTTAGCACTATTTTCGCTTTTATTTGGCAGGTTAACAACTTGTGGCACTATTCACGCTGTTCAATAGTATCGTCTGCCATAATCGTAAAAATGCTTTTAGCGCGAGATAATTATCTTTCACACGATTTGTGACGTCATCGAATCTTCCAGGAATACGAATCACAAGTGCTCTTATATTAATACCGTATGTTCAAAGCTTAATAATAGACATGCATGTACTTTTTCGATCTACCTTGTTATCACGTGAAGTACACATTGTAATTCCAAAGATGGGACATTGGTATTACAGTTACATTATTATTTTCGTAGCGGATTAAGTTTCCGGTTGATTTCGCGCATGAACTAGATCGCGAAATTAAATCCCATCGAATAATACGTAACAAGAGATAATTCTTGCCATATTTTAATCGACGAATATAAGGAACCACCAAACTACCCCCATCAAGTTGACCAATATTCGCGAAATTTAACACCACGAAAATGAATGAGTTTATGTGTTTTTCAAACGTACATTTCAACTGCACAGCAATAGTAATTACTACTTTTGTTCTCGAATACCAGTTAAACAGCAATTTTAATACAATGTACATTTTTATGTGGAACGATGCCGATATCTTCTTTGAACACACATAATAAACTCCGAAATATAAACGACCTTTCATGGTACAACATAGATCTATGTCACCTCTTAAGGAATGGGTAACATGACTGCTGGAGGTTCTCCGGTGGAATTTAATACAAATAACGCATTTAATAAGTTATCTGTCGTCCGCAGTAACTCTTGGAATGTTGCTTGCCGGATTTGGTATGATCAAAAACAGACTAATAACTTATCTAAGTTTGTCTTTAATCTGTTGTAGGTTTATATCTTGTGTCGTTCTAATTTTCCATTCCCCCGTATGATACGATATAAACACAATTTAATGCCAATTTCACGAGTTACAGACGCGCCATTCGGTTCATGCACTAACCATACACCTTTCTTCCAACGAAAAAGTAATTATGTTGGCGAAACATGTCCTACCAGGGATAAAAAAGACATCTAACAATTCATTGTGGAATCGTAAACAAAGGGATTAGGGTACGATCTGTTCTGGTGATTGTTACACGTACGATCGATTTGGTGTTACGGTGTCCTGGAGATATAGAATCAAAGGATATTTGAAACGATCTATATAATTATATTGAATCTGTTCGATGAAATTTGTCTCCTTCAGGCGTAAAAAGTCTTCCCATGCATACAGTCAGTGTTGCTATCCTCATATCAGTCCATTAAGCCTAGGTCCCAATGAGGAATTCGTCATCGGCGATGTTCTCACGATATCTTCAGATACCACCCGATTCATCACGATTCCTTCCGATATCACAAAATTAATAAATCACCAAAGCTTCCCATAGACCACGATGGACCTGTTCCCGATGTCCTGATAACTCATTAATTTCCATCGGGAGCACATCACCGAGGCAAAAAAGCTCAGTGGGACATAGGCTTTACTGAACGATAATCGAGTGGTCTAATGCTTTTGTACTTCGTATTGCTAGGCGATGGCGCCGTATAGTATGTGTTCGAATCTCACTATAGATGCATACTTTTAAGCAACCAGCCAAGTGTGGCAATACCATGCAACCCTGACATCACTAAAAGCACCAGGGTACTGTTTTATCAAAGCACTTACGGAAGTATTAAAGTTAAGTTCAAATTTAAATTCTTTATGAATAATTCTTTTACAGCTGCAAAGTCGAGGTAAATGGAGTTGCTATACTAATAATGATTCAGTTAATCAACTCCTACACACCGTATCTGTCCCAATTTTACAGTTGTTAAATAATTATAAAGAATTTAAATTTGAACGTAAGTTTACGTTTTCCGTATGTGCTTTGATAAAACAGTACCCTGGTATATAGTGAAATTAAACATTTACGGCTATTTTAGTTTTTCAATGTTGACAACTTTGCTCTTGGCTTTGGTACCTTTAGTGACGTCACAGGCACGTGGTATTGCTACACTGGCCAAGGGATCCATGAAATGAGGTGGATGTAAACAACACAATCGGATTGATTATAATATTGGCTACTTTAGTAAGCTATGTGCATAATTCAAGGCGACCTCTAACACAGGGGTTTGACTGTGAAAAGGTATATGGGGTCATTCTTCTTTGGAATGAACCTATAAAACGGTTTATTTTATAAAACAAGTACTCAGTTAAAGTCATTTTTCAGACATGCGTCTGTTCAACTGACTACCGCTACTACACGATCACCGAGTCGCAAGTTAGCTGTTACACTTGGCACCTCTGGCAGCCACAGCATATTGGCTTTGAACCCTCTCAGGTACTTATTTAGTGAAGCATTTGCGTTATTCTTGCTTAGAGAAATTAGGCAGTGGCGCTGGCGGGGATCGAACCCGGGAACTCCCAATACTACCACTAGGCCACAGCTCCCAACAGTAGTTATAGTAAATATCGCAAGGCAATACATTTTGAGTGTATTCATTTGGCATATAGTAAATATTTCGCGTATTTGTGGAGTTTAAAGAGATGCAGTGTGTAGTCTTTTTCAAACGTGAGCCAGCCATTAACACGCGTCGTGTCATCTACCATGTGTCGTGCTGTTCTGTAAATGCAGTCCGTTTGTAGGCCTATTCGGATATATCCTGGTATGAACGAACACACACCGATCATGGTTGATGGCAACTAGTCACGGCTTAACCATAGACACATGGTTTCAAATTATCCGAGTTTCATATGATCTGAGAGCACCCTGTACACTTGACGAATGTTCTAAGTACACACTTTTAGAACTAGAATAAATCAGGAACATAATCATCTCATCTCAATAAAACTGTTAAGATAGCATATGATGGTGATTGTCTTTAATACAGAAGAAAAAATACCAAGATCTACGTGACAATCATTGATGCGTGACGAAAATGACAAAATCACATTTTGCTCGTGCTCACACCTCAAATATGTGTAAATGTGTTTAAATCATTTCATACACGATTAACATTCGACCCCCAAACATAAAGCCATAAAAATAGTTCAAATCATTTGACGCAAATGACGCTTGAGAAGTGCGCAAGTGCGATATGAATGCTTGAAATTGGCAGGCCAATAAGACTGGTAAGATTTAATTCATTAATTGGCTGTTTTGGGGTTCTTAACACACACACAAACGTTTTATTATGGCTGTTGCAATGAATTCTCGAAAAAGCTGCATGTTTCTATTGACTCGATTTAAAATTGAGACGTCACATGGCGTCATTTACATTTAGTCCTTAAATTCGTCAAAACACGTTTATGACAACATCTGACTGATGGTTGTATCACTTAAAGATTGTGAAATAATGTGGAATCGTTGAATTCAACAGAATAAGTCCATTTATTTGCATGGAGCAATTTGAATTTGAGCATGGAAGTAACTTTCAATAGGCATTTGTCATCCGAATTACTACTACATTTTAATAAAAGCTCACTATTTTCGATCAATCATGTATTTTGTAAGATGGAATTTGGATTTTGGTGCAATTTCCTATTTAGGTTGCACGATTGAATGCCCGCCTTGTAGCCCGGACCAAAATCCGATATAATACGTCTGGGATAAGTTGGGGCGACGCATCCGAGCACGACGGCAACACCAGAACGTACAGGAACTCACAACGAACCCTTTACTAGAATGGAATGCACTCCAGCAGCAATTGGTACACATCATTATCAATTTAATGCCTCAGAGGATGTCAGGCTATCATCAGGACAGACGGTGGTCATACATAATATTGATGTGCGACTTTGTTGTTTTAAGCAGTGAACTAAATGGTCATTTTCTAGTATGTTGTTATTATATTTCAGAATGGTGATTAACTCAACTTGATAGGCAATAGTTTCCTGATTCCAATGGTATATTTGATTAACTGATAGGTCTAATACTTTTCCTGTTAAATGAAAATTACAAAGTGTGTACTTAGAACATTCGACTAGTGTATATAGGGAAGTTTGTGCAGCGGCCATGTTTAGCCGCAACGGATATGACGTTACGAAAGCTGGTATCTAGTTTTTTCTACAGTTGTCACAGCAAACACGGATACCAGTTCCTGTAACGTCATATCCGTTGCAGCTAAACATGGCCGCTACACAACCTTCTTTTTATGTAAGGTACACTCAGATAATTTGAAACCACACTATGAAACCATGTGCCTATGGACTTTACTACTTACTCAAACATTTATGTCTTTCACCAAGTACAGTACTTACGAGCCTGAATTACCTGTCCCTAACATAGTGTGCGATGAGTTCAACTGTACTTTAATATAGAGTACGTCAGAAACCAGCCTCGTAAACAAAGCTCTCGCTCCGGACAGCGTAACTTCTGCGTAAGGTATGTGTTTACAGTTCGATACAAGAGTGCGTATAGTGCTTATGTCTGGAGAGGGTCTGTGTTTAAATTGTTTACATTTCTCCTACAAGACAAAGCCACCCATTTGAAAACAATCTGGAACTATTCATTGCTCCCCATGGAATCAATACGCCATGATGTCGGTGAAGCTACTCAAACGGTAAACGAGTACGGTATTTATCCATTTATTGCACAATCGCTGTACGTATCGCTAGACAAGTGATGACGAAAGTGATCTTAGTTTCGAAAACATTCACCGATGAAGTACGCTAAAATGGCGTCATACAAGTCGATTATACAAACCATTTTATGTAAATATTTGTTTCTAGGCGAATTTTCAAAACAAATAATCGGAGAATATTGCACACGGAGCCTTCCGCTATATTTATCACATAATTATGTGATCAACATTTTGCGTTTAGTTTATTGGCTCAAGAACATTTTTTGTTCTTCGCCTTACACACTAGATGGCGAGTAAATAAACGTTCGCTTCAAGTGTAAGAGGTCTCGGGTGCGATCTAAGACCGCGACATGATTATACCAAAGTCGTTATATTATCACTGATACGCCTCACTGGTTTGACGCGACTTGATTATACCAAAGTCGTTAAAATATTACTGATGCGCCCCACTGGCTTAACGTGACATGATTATACCAAAGTCGTTAAAATATTACCGATGTGCCCCACTGGCTTGACGCGACATAATTGTACCAAAGTCGTTAAAATATTACTGATGCGCCCACTGGCTTGACGTGACATGATTATACCAAAGTCGTTAAAATATTACTGATGCGCCCCAACTGGCTTGACGTGACATGATTATACCAAAGTCGTTACATTATCACTGATGCGCCCCACTGGCTTGACGTGACATGATTATACCAAAGTCGTTAAAATATTACTGATGCGCCCCACTGGCTTGACGTGACATGATTATACCAAAGTCGTTAAAATATTACTGATGCGCCCCACTGGCTTGACGTGACATGATTATACCAAAGTCGTTAAAATATTACTGATACGCCTCACTGGCTTGACGTGACATGATTATACCAAAGTCGTTACATTATCACTGATACGCCTCACTGGCTTGACGTGACATGATTATACCAAAGTCGTTAAAATATTACTGATACGCCTCACTGGTTTGACGCGACTTGATTATACCAAAGTCGTTAAAATATTACTGATGCGCCCCACTGGCTTGACGTGACATGATTATACCAAAGTCGTTACATTATCACTGATGCGCCCCACTGGCTTGACGTGACATGATTATACCAAAGTCGTTAAAATATTACTGATGCGCCCCACTGGCTTGACGCGACATGATTATACCAAAGTCGTTAAAATATTACTGATGCGCCCCACTGGCTTGACGCGATATGATTATACCAAAGTCGTTAAAATATTACTGATGCGCACCACTGGCTTGACGTGACATGATTATACCAAAGTCGTTACATTATCACTGATACGCCTCACTGACTTGACGTGACATGATTATATCAAAGTCGTTAAAATATTACTGATGCGCCCCACTGGCTTGACGTGACATGATTATACCAAAGTCGTTAAAATATTACTGATGCGCCCCCACTGGCTTGACGTGACATGATTATACCAAAGTCGTTAAAATATTACTGATGCGCCCCACTGGCTTGACGCGACATGATTATACCAAAGTCGTTAAAATATTACTGATGCGCCCCACTGGCTTGACGTGACATGATTATACCAAAGTCGTTAAAATATTACTGATGCGCCCCACTGGCTTGACGCGACATGATTATACCAAAGTCGTTAAAATATTACTGATGCGCCCCACTGGCTTGACGCGACATGATTATAACAAAGTCGTTAAAATATTACTGATGCGCCCAACTGGCTTGACGCGACATGATTATACCAAAGTCGTTAAAATATTACTGATGCGCCCACTGGTTTGACGTGACATGATTATACCAAAGTCGTTAAAATATTACTGATGCGCCCCACTGGCTTGACGCGACATGATTATACCAAAGTCGTTAAAATATTACTGATATGCCTCACTGGTTTGACGTGACATGATTATACCAAAGTCGTTAAAATGGTACTGATACGCCCAACTGGCTTGACGCTCGGCATTAGTAGTCCCAGATAATTGCTGCTGCGTCTGGTGTCGGATAGTCTTCATAGTCATGACTGAAATGCATTTTCTATTGACCAGTGTGACATTTTTATTAAAGTATGAGTTTCAGCCTTTACGTGTAGGCAGCCGGGACTTGGGCTTTCGACGGTGACGTTCATTTTCTCGTTCAGGTATGTGTTGGGCATTGTGCCGATGTTTTCTGTGCTCGCCTGTTAAAGTTGAGTGCTGTCTTCCCTGTCCGATTATCTATCTTTTGGCTTTCGGAGTTCTGTTTTGTTTCCTATAGAACATAACTTAACAATACACTGACGGGCGCTTGTTTTTCAATTCCTTGAAGTAGATTATCGATCATAAACCTTCATAAACCTTCGTTGTAAACAAGGTCATCCGATATCAAAAGATTGTTTATTTAAAAATTGCTGACTCAACAGTAATTTGCTAAATTGTTGACTTTGATCTTACCACGTCATCGCCTTTGGTCGAGATCAAATTAACTCGATAATTAACGTACTTTAAGCGAGGTTTTATCAGTGTTTTCCAGCTAGGCGTACTATGTTTATCTCATTGGATCTTTTAAATTTTAAAGTGCGCCTTTAACTGGGATCAGTCCCATTATTGTATGCAAATATGTCCTACATAACTGGCTTTCATCTCCATAAACACTTATTTAATACGCCCAGATATTGATAAGGAATACTATTAAAGCAGCCGTGTGACAGACGTTTCAAAGAATTGTCCGACGTAAAGTGGAGCTCTCAAAACCATGTTCTTCAATAGCAACAGTTCTCTCCAGTACCGAATCAAAGTAGCGAACAACGGCAACAAACCACAAGGACAACCAAAAAAGCAACACCCAAAACAAGTAGCGACAACGGCAACAAATCACTAGGACAACCAAAAAGCAACATCCAAAACAAGTAGCGAACAACGGCAACAAACCACAAGGACAACCAAAAAAGCAACACACAAAACAAGTAGCGTACAACGGCAACACACCACAAGTACAACCAAAAAAGCAACACACAAAACAAGTAGCGCACAACGGCAACACACCACAAGTACAACAAAAAAAGCAACACACAAAACAAGTAGCGCACAACGGCAACAAACCACAAGTACAACCAAAAAAGCAACACCCAAAACAAGTAGCGACAACGGCAACAAATCACTAGGACAACCAAAAAAGCAACACCCAAAACAAGTAGCGACAACGGCAACAAATCACTAGGACAACCAAAAAGCAACATCCAAAACAAGTAGCGAACAACGGCAACAAACCACAAGGACAACCAAAAAAGCAACATCCAAAACAAGTAGCGACAACGGCAACAAATCACTAGGACAACCAAAAAGCAACATCCAAAACAAGTAGCGCACAACGGCAACAAACCACAAGTACAACCAAAACGCACCATCCAAAACAAGTAGCGCACAACGGCAACAAACCACAAGGACAACCAAAAAGCAACATCCAAAACAAGTAGCGCACGTGTCATTTTGAAAGAAGTAAGCAGCATACAAATGGCTACCACAGCATGAAAGTTACCACAGTTAAAACATACATCGGTTGGAAACACCAATCGTGAAAGCTCGGTCATTTCCGTTGGTTTACGGTAAATATTGCAATGCATTTAAAGGTCGGTATGATCAGAATGATGTCAACACCTGAACCCGCTGGTTTAGAATGCGAAGATAGTAAACTTGTGCCAACAAACGACCTTATAAAACCCTCACAAAGTTTAACTTGAAATTTGCACCAACATGGACTTCTTATGAGCCTATTTCCATGCAAATCGGAACAGGTCATGCTGACCAAACTGAAGTTGAAAAAGCTAGTTTTTCCATAAGTAAAGAGTAGTTTTCAGACAGTTTTTTCTTTCTTGTTTTCTCAATATAGCGTTTTTGTACTTACGACCTTTTTGTACTTATGATCTTCTCACTCTAAGCCAGCGATATATACAGTGTTCCACCTGAACCTTTATGTGCTGTACATTGTAAGTCCTAGTTTAGGTTTAAGCCGCTTTTAATCTCATTTGTTTGCTTAAGAACTGTGAGTACACTTATCGATAGAGCAAACAACCCATTGTACATTGTTGGCACTATATATCAGGCTTGTTTTTCATGATCAACTTCGTGATCAGTGATCAGCCATTGTCAAGTTGACTGCTGCTGATGACATTGAAATGTAGTACTACTATATTCCATACTGGCGGATAATCTACTAGTAAGTGATTTCAGCAATTAAAAAGGCATCATTTACGTTATATGCAGCCAAACTGAATGACGCAAAAGCCTGTCGTTTTATCTATTTTAGAAAAGCAAGTAATTAACTTTTTCAAAGAGACAGGAAAATAGAATATGACGTCAATTATATTGGAAATAAGACTGTACTGTCACATTGACCTACAATGTTATCAGTGTTTTTTCTTTGATGTGAAATGGTTTATAAAATACTTTTAGTACGATACACATGCTATCTTTGCGTATCATATTAACTGCAGTACCCCCATGCTGTCCTTACTCTGTCTCGTAATGAGGACTAACACTGCGTGATATTCCCGCCTGGCTAGGTTAGTTAGCGCAATACACGTCAGAAACTACTCGTTTTTCGACGTACACGTGTTATTATACAATGCGACTCTCCACTGGTTAAGGTTGACGATCCGGTATCAATGCTCGGGTTATGTAGGTTATGTCCTTCTATAACATTTGCTATGGTCACGTTCTCATCACATGGTGATGTCGGTGGCAGAGGACTATGAACGGCTGGCTGTATTAAGATGATCTATAGATACTTCCAGGATAGCCTTTACGTCAAACGGCCGCTGCATACGACGGCGAAAATGGGAATTGACATACAACCTGACGACGAACTCTCTTTCTATATTTATGTTTGGTACTTACCGAATAACCTGCAACATGTAAGACACTTGTCAAAATCAGCAATTCTTGTTACATGCACGTCATTTCCAGCTCCATGTGGTCAATATCAACAGCACATGCGGGTATCGGTCCACTGACATTAAGGTAATGGCTGCAACTAGGTGCGGGGGCGTAGGTTGCGAACGCCCACCTATATCACTAAAGGAATCTTTGTTCTGGATGAACTATTAAACAATGCATTTTTTACATCGCTTCGCTTTATCAGTGAATAGTATCAAACATGCTGTTCTGATCAACAATGTAATTTCTAGCTCGTTTCGCCCGCACAATAATAACTTACTCACTGGGTACACCGTCTATTTTTAGACGCGAAAAACCCGTTACTTGGCACGGCTCTTGAGTCGCGTTGTTGCAGTTTCGGCGAGTTGTATATCCTTTCCGCTACCACGATTTGGGGGGGGGGGGGGCATGAGAAATTCATATGGTCCCTATACCCCGTCCCTGAGACACTACTGATAAAAACTCGATATATCCAGATGCTACACACCTGTCCCAAAGTGAAAGTAGGATAAATTGTCAACATTTCGACTCAAGGTCACCGGAAATGACGATGTGACGGTGACCCTTGCGCGAAAAACATTTTTTTAGCTTGGTAGGCCTACTTTTGGGCCCCTTAAGGGCACTGATCCTGACCCCTTTGTCTAGCCTTATATTCCTTCTATAGAAAAATAAAAACCTCTTGGCGCTAAATGTTAATGCAGTTCCACAGGGAATCGTACCGCAATGGCGGGTAGGACCAGTAATTTCAGTATTGGAAAATCTACGTTCAAAGCCCTCTTTAAAGGGGACCAGCGGGCCCAAAAACCTGTGAACGACCTTCGGCCCGCAATATCCTTTAGTCTGGGATGCCTGTGTACCAATGATAGCAACATTTAGGTCGAAAACTACGGAAGGCCGAAATGGCCATCCCGGGCAGTCTGCATTAGTACGCTATGGTAGCGGAACGGATATATGATTTTCTATCTACCCTATTGTGATCTATTACAACCAAGTAGTGCAGCGTACGCATTAAGGGGTGCCACGTTCAGGCTATCATCATTTTCTCTGAAAAGATTCGTCAGTTAATCAAAATAGCCGGTACCAATTTTCATTTGTTTCTTTGTACGTGTTTTTCAAAATTGGTACCGGTTATTTTGTTTAATTGACGAGTCGTTTCAGAGAAAATGATGACAACCTGAACGTGGTACACCTTGATGCGTACGTTGCACCACTTGGTTTTTAGAAAACACAATATGATAGATAGAAAATCAAATAATTACCTCTCCAAACTCGATTCAAGAGCCGTGCCAAGTAACAGTTTTTCCAGTTCTAAAAATAAACGATGTACCCAGTGTTACGCCTGGAATATTATCAAGTCGAGGATTATTCTGTGTGGTATCTTGCTCAGATAAACAATGCGTATTTTCTTACTAGCTTCTTCCCAACACCAATTTTATCATTCAACCTTATCAAACAGCCTAGATAACGAGTTTGTGTAGTATTCGGATAAGATAAGCCATGCATTTTACTTACGAATTTCCGCGACGATTCTAAACTCCATGAACGAGTTCAGCTGACTTACGAGGGTAAACTTGTTCGATTAACTAGAGTTGCAGCAAAACGAGTCGAGTTTCAACCCTCGAGTGTACTCGAGTGTTATAGAGTTCAACCCCGCTGCGAGGCTGGGTTGCTGTGGTTCAAATCGGGACACCTCGGACAATTTCTTTCGAATCACATATAAATGCCGTACGGACCGTTCCAAATGCATGTTTGCCATGTTTGTTAACACTGAATTAACTCTTTTCGTTTTGCTGAAGAGCTTGAAGAGTTATTTAATTTTAAAATTCTTACGTCACTTGAGTTAACTCTAGTAGGAAAGCTGAACTCGCTCCTTAAGATGCTATGGGTAAATTGGTTCCCTGTGTAACCTGTGTAAAACTATCAGAAATGGGCATCCAGAATATGGGGGTTGGTGGCAAGTTACAATGGTCTGATTGTATAAAATATTCACACAACTTATCAACGCACAGGAAACCATTTTAAAACATTTCGCTATTGTGTATGCCTACAGTAAATATTTCATTTGAATAGCTTGAGAATTTTAAATTTTAATGATGTTGTATTACCTACTTTGTAAAAGCTCCATTGATATTTCAATTATGTGTAAATAAGGAACTTCTATTTTGGGAATAAAATGTTTGACATTTGTTCAAACTTCAAAGTAGTATTTGTTCTACCATCAAGAGGCATCAGATCGATGCAATGTACATTCACTATGTAATTTATCTGAAATACATTCTTATTTACATTTTGCATATGTAATTAGGTTTTGTAGAAATAAAACTAGTATATAGACACTAGAAACCTAAAGTTGATTAATTGTCAAACATATGAACACTAAGACGCGAAGAAGTACCTTAATGACACACCCTTGTTACCCAGATAAACCAGCATGATTGGATAATCACAACATGGATACAACATGGCGGGAGTATCCCATTTTCGGCCAATTCGGATATGTTGTAATCATGCTGTGATTATCCAATCATGCTGGTTTATTTGGATAACAAGGGTGTACGAAGGTTGATGACTCCATATGTTAAGTGTGGAGTATGAAAGTGTGACTAGACCAGAGCCACTTGACGACCAGAGTACAACATGCACGCTATGAATACATCAGACATGTTCAATGTAATGTATTGACGAGAATCACGCGAGTCTTGAATCATTCAGACAAACTGTTTAGTTGTATACAATGATAACTAATGGGAGATACATGTCGTACAAACGGCATGGACTATTGTGTCACCATTAATCTCAATGTTGGCTTACAAAAATCCGCATACTTTGAGTTAAAAGGAATAGGCAATCGACACAGCGCGTAAATATTGTCGCATTTGTAGTTAACGCTATTTTTAATTCGCAAACAATCTCAATTCGTGGATATATTTTGAAGTTGGACAAGCTCTCAGTTTCATGAAAAATTTGATTCAGGGTCAAGTAAAGAACGTATACTACTATATACTAATTATGTGGGGAGCGGTAGCTTAGAGGTAGTGCCACTGCTTAATTTCTCTGAGCAATAATAACCCACAATGCTCCACTCGACCAAGGTGTGAATTGGTAGATGCGAAGATGGTGTCTGTACATGTTCGATATTCCAGGGCACCGTATCTCAAAGTTTGCTGCACACAAACCTAGAAAGAAATAGCCTCCACAGGGGAACCCAAACGCAGGGTTTTATGAAGCCCTGACCAGGGGAAGATAAATACCAAAGGGTGGCTGATCGACTGAATGGCTGCAATAAAAGCGGCCCTTCAAAACTAGTAAATTTTTAAACTTAACTTATTTACACCATACCTATTTCGCTTTCATTAATGCACTTGTCTGTAACAAAGCATTCAGAAAGACATTTTTAAATTGGAAATAACCTCCATAATACTAAGGGAGATGGTCTTCTAGTGTGAATGTTGTTACTAAAGTAGATGACGAAAATATCTTTATAGATTATCATATTTCTTCAATATTCACATACAATACACTCTTGTTATATACCCCATCGTCGGGTACATCGGCTGCTCATTTCGCCTAGAAATGGAAAGTAACGTAATGATTTGAAAAAAGATAATTATAAAATCGGATAGGGAAGACATCACTCATCTTAAACAGCCGAGCACATACTGAATTCCTAAACACACTACAGAAGGAGAAAATGAACTTAACCGCTGAAAGTCCAAGTGTCTGCTGTTAAAAAGCCGAAAGTACAAGTCCCATCCGTCAAAAACTGAATGACCTAGTTTCAGTTATAAAAAGCTGAATGACCTAGTTTCAGCTGTTAAAAAAGGCTGACACACCGGCTTGTGTGTTAGACGATGATAATATACTCATACATGTCACTGACCACTTTCCGTAAATTCGACAAACTATGAAGTACATTGTGTACTTCATACTTTACAATATACAATGTGACATCATGCGTTTGTGGGAATTTAATAGCTATGCTGGTTATGACATCACATTAAATTGGTTCCGGTTTTCGTCATAACACATAAATATCCAGGTCGATTGAACGTGAATAATTCATATAACAAATGAAAGTACGATGCCCTTTCTACTTCCCACGATTGTTTGATGGCGTACATACACCCTGCCAGCAATTGGTCGGGCATTGACCGCCGTAAAAATGTGAACATATGAATATAGCATCTCTAGGAAGACAAGTGAACTATAAGAAGATGCACATTAAACAAGCAACAACAAAACAAGAAAAGATAAACCCAGAAGTCTTTCAATTTCTACCCATCAGGATAGAATACAATGTACACATCGCTGGCTTAGATTGAGAAGGTTGTAAGTACAAAATCGCTATTTTGAGAAAACAAGAAAAAATTGTCTGAAAACGACTCTTAACTTATATATCAAAAAACAAGCTTTTTCAACTTCAGTTTTGTCAACATGACCTGTTCCGATTTTCATGAAAATGGCTCGTAAGAAGCGCCTTGTGATGAAGATTCCACATATATATGCGTCTTTATGGTCGTAAGTAGCACTACGGTCTTAAGTAGCCTTCTCATTCTAAGCCAGCGACATGTATATACATTCAGATATAGAAAGCTAGTGGGGAAATACAATGTCTTAGAATATAACTACAATAGCTACTATGTATGACGCGCGCCGGTCGATTATATAGCCCCTGTGTTAGTAGATGTGGGCGGCGGTCTCAAATATCAAAAGGTGTCTAACTACCGGTCCTGGAGTGGTAAAATTTCACGGATTTGAGCTATCTCCAAACATTTAAAAATCGGATCAAGGGGAAAAGGCCAACCAGTTTATACCCGGTCAAATTCCTGAAAATGCGAACCAACTTTTGCACCCGTTCAAGCTTTCCGTAAGTCAAATTTGCAATGTTTTACATATAATCTACTCTGATTTAAGCATGATAAGAGACATGGTAACCACTGACTACATCTTATTTTTTTAACCAGGGTGTTTTATAACACCAATATAACTTTCGGATCAGGCCCATTTTTGCAATTGTATATTTTACCATTTTGATTACGACAATATAAGTATACGTATAATGAGAATGTTATCGGATTCCATTAGTTTCCACGTGATTTCCCACAAGAAAGTGAGTCACGTGACTATGACCTCAAATGCATCTCGAAAGTTTTGAACATTACATGCGCAAAGTGATAGATACAAGTAAATAACTTCTGTTCAACATCTATAAATGTCTTGTGTTTTATAAGTGTAATAGTAATACTTAGTAGTAGGTTTACCTGCATAACACGTTTAAGAAAACTGAAATCAGCGTCTCCTACCTGGTAATGGTTGGGATGTTACTCTGCACAACCAATTTTAGGCTTGAATTTTTGATGATGCAAGAGTTCAAAGTAAATTAGTAAATTACGAAAGGTTCTATTCTATTCGTGTTTTGCTTCCATTGGTGGAAAGTCAGACAGATCAGATATATTTTATCCTTAAGATGTATATTGAATACCGCCCCAGGCCTTATCAGACGAGATACTTATCTTCTTCTGATAGATTAATTGACTCTATCATGTCACTGGCAGCACTGAACTGTTGCTTCAAGTATAGAACACAAAGCAAGATTCAAGGTCAGATGTTTATCTGTTACGTGTGTTCTTTCAACATCAGAGCGATGAACTCCTGAAGGACATTGTTAGAAATTGAACTGGAAGAGTTTTTTGTGTGGCTAACTAATTCCAGTTGTGAAAACTTGTTTCACAATATTGTTTTATATGATATACAATGATTACTAGTCTAGCAAACTAAAACACACCCATTTTTGCTTCATATAAATGAATGGTATTGGCAATACAATGGGTTTTACTATATATGATCAGAGACATAAGCATGGCTGTCGTGAAGACGCAACTCACCAGTTTTAAGTGGGTGCATATACTACGCGGAGATGCAACTCATGTTGTAACAGAGTCTAAAGGTGTTTTAGGGGGTGTACAAACGGAGAAACATTTCAGGCGTTCGTGCGTGGAGAGGCAACTCATGTTTTAGGGGGTGTATATGCAGCAATATCTAGGCTTTCGTACATTGAGACGCAACTCCTGTTCTAACATAGTCGTAAGGTGTTTTAGGGGGTGTACAAACGGAGAAACATTTCAGGCGTTCGTACGTGGAGACGCAACTCATGTTGCAACATAGATTTAGGGGTGAATAAACTTAGAAACATAAATGTGACACGAATTTGGTACTAATATTTGATTTCATATGAGTTTACGGTCCTTCTTTCCCACCCTACCTTTCGGTACTTCGAGTTAACGAACTTAGTAACTATAATACAATCATGTGCTTAAATACCCGTATTGTTATACGATGTAACATAGTGTATGTAATGTTTTGTATTATTGAAACCGAAGTTCACTGCCCGCTAAATGCTACTTGAGTTCTTTATCCTCGTCATTGCTTTGTGTGTACTTTGTATTGAAAGTTTGAGTTGATTTATTATGTCACCGTAAATCTACAAATTATTCATACGTACGTCATTATTTGTTTGAAATATTAGATAACAGTCGCGATGATACTCGATTATTTCATTGATGTACGAGTGGATCTATAACAAGCAAATCACATAAATTTTGTATATTCATAAATTTGCCAATAGCGAAAACACTTGAAAATACGTTTGTTCTGAATTGTTTTCATCATTCCAAATGATTTAAATTTGCATTGCTGATTGGAAAAAACACCTTTCATGGCAAAATCGATTTAGTGAGTTCATAGACCTTATAAACAAGCTTATACTCTGGTTTTGATTGGTTGAAGGTAGAGTTTGAGTTCAAGGTACATACCTTTCCTTAATTGGACTTTAACATTATTCTTTTTAGGTTTTTGAAGTTCAATGACCGTGTGTGCGGTTAAAGTATGGTGTGTTTCTTTTCTTGTCTACCGATTGTCTGTGCTGTGAACAATAGAAAAGGTCATTGCCAACTTTTTTATGATTCGTAGCTGTAGGACGATGGCACTGTTAGTCAACTTTTGTTTTTGATAGTCTCAAGCACAAGCGTTGTCGTATGATGTAAGACATTGATACTGGTTATTTGCGCAAAAAATGTCAGTCCTAATACAGGAACCTGGTATTTTAATGTCTACGGCCTAGAACATTATCCAAGCCCCGTTATTGACAAGCACCCGTTAGAGAAATAAGATTTGTCTAGGGGTGCTTGTCAATAACAGGGCTAGGGTAATGTTTTGGGCCGTGTACATTAAAATAACAACTGGTACTGAATATAGGGATAACTCGATCGTAGTTGACTTCAACGTCACCTAATATGCCTGATATTCCAACTACATTGTATTCCAACACGTCCGAGTGACAGCAGCGATTTCCCCTTCTTTGTAAGGTACCCATAAAAGGTACCTTCCCAATCTGAAAAAATGATCAATTTTCCCACTTTCCAAAGACAAACATTCCCCATCAGGTGCAGTGGTGTATCTAGGCCGCGCCATTCTTGCTAAAAAATAAAAGTAAGCGCATGTCATAGGAAGAAATGTATGACATATCGTGCAGAAGATATTTTATGGGAATTTCTGTCAAATATAAGATCAATGTCTTTGTTTTTCAGAATACACAATTTATTAAAGAAATTCCCAATTTCGGTCAAAACGCCGTGAATTTTCAAAAAATGCCTGGTTCCTTTCCTAATGAAGTGAAAAAGAATCGCTGTGACAGCCTCACACTCTGCCAACTGTGCTAAATTGTGGGATAGGATGATTCAAAGTAACTTAGGGATTTCATCAGATATGCGTTTATCATTAATTTCCACGCATGAAATTATTATTTCAGTTTATGTTCTGACTTAACTGATTAAATTTTGTTTTCCCCTCTTTGGAAATGAGTTAGTTTTCACGGCCCGTGGTACAGCGGTTTGTGTGCTGGATTTGTAATTCGACGAACCGGGTTCGATACCAGGTTGCGGCAGGTCTTACACTTCCTTGATAATTTGACAACAATGTCGAATTTCCTCCACATGTGGCCTGAGACGTTGCTGGATCCTTGTGGAAGATTTAAGTTAATACTGGTCAGAATGTTATAATAATAATAATAGCTTTATTTAAAGAAGATGACACATTAAGATCATACAAATTATACAAAAATGATTATCTTTTTTACATTGTGGTCTTTTATCTGAAATAACGAAAAACATTCAAATAAATTCAAATAAATCATTCATACATATAAACAGACATTCATACATGCAATAGAACTTATTGCATTATATAATCGTAATAGACAGACACACAGTATTTAAAATAGAATGATTATAATAGTAAAATGATCATGTTGACTAATATTTTGTCATCAGATATTTCTTATATTTATGTTTAAAAGCTGATAAAGAATTTAAATTTCTAACAGAAAGATGCCGTCCAGGAAAGCGTGTTAAGTGAATTGACCGCCGTAAATAACTGAAAACAAATGTTGAGAAATGTGAATAAACAAACAATAAACAAGCACAGCGGACAGTCTCCTCTTCTCGTACGTAAATAACAACCGCATCAAACACCAGGCACCATGAGAAAATATCGATCGTCTACTAGATAACTAATTAGCAATCAAAGCCTTCGGGTCATAGTACGCTAATTACGGCTGCTAATTAATACATGTAGTAAATTGGCCACTTGCGTATATTCTTGGACAGTATGACGTACGCGCCATTATATTCGTCTACGATTGACCTGAACTGACTTTATGTACAGCATTCACAATTAACAGTATTAACACGCGACCAAAATGGCAATACGTCATACATATTGGCCTATATCCTGCGAGTAATATTTCGGTCAAAACGCTCGGTGAGGCGCCGATTACATCGGTTCGCTCGCATTGAATGGTAAATAGACAAGCTTATACCTTGGTCACAAACCAATCGGACACCGGACGATGCGTGTATCCAATGTGTAACCGAGGCATTGTTTGGACGCCGGGTCGATGGGTAGCGAGGATACTTCAAAATTACCCCAGCCGCGCGATGGCCGACCGATGTCCGTTCGGACTCCGGCCCGATTAGACGAAAGTACGCCGTCTGATCAACGGACGGCGATCGGATTGGATTTGTGACTTAGGTATTATTCAACATAGTTTAATAAAAATAACATTCATATATATAGGGTACACAAACAGAAACACTCTCGTGGGGGGCTAATCGCCACTAAGACGTCACAACACAAGAAGTAGGACAAGTGAATGGTGTTATGAGCAAAATGTTGTTGTTATTGAAGATATGTTGTTGTTGTTATAAAAAAAAGTCCAGTTAGGATATTGTGGCAGTGACGTTGCAGTTTATGTGTACGCAAAAAATCACAACCATTGTCTAAACAGGTGGAGCGAAGTTTAGTATGTTGGTTTAGCATTGAAATTATAGTTGTTTGTACAGTATAAGCCTTTATAATTAGTTTTACACCGTTATAGTGGACACAACCGCTGCGTCACTGGATTTTTATCCTGACTGGACTATACAATAACTGCCGCTCTGGAGACGTTACATTGTAACTTAGCTGTCATAAAACAACGCGGTGCGTAATAATGATGTATCATAAAAGCAATCTACAATTCATTATCAATATACATTGTATACCCATTTCATTGAAAAGCGCAGACTTTGTGGCATCAGCTCGACATGTTCATAAAGTATTATTCCATTGTATGCACTCGCAAAACACCAGTCAGTAACTTTTAATAAATTAAATTAAGCATGTTTTCCTCTTGCTAATGGAAAAAACAAAAGTTCATTATTCATCAGAAATTATTGTTTCTGTGGTTTCAGTATCATATTGTATTGTTTGATGGTGTAGATGGTCATCTTAAATGAATCAAATCAAATAGTGGACGTTATTATTTGTGGTCAAATGACGGATTTTCATCCAATTAACCAAAGTTCCCCAATTAATCAAAGCAGTTCACAACAACAACATGTTCTAAATGCAAACATTGACCGATATCATGGTCATTGAAACACCCATACATCCTGATACGAATACGACAAACTACAAACATTCCTTACATAGGTTTTATTTTGACCACAACCATGGGAGTGAATTTTGATTTACATTATAACTTCAGCCTACTGTTCAGCCAAGGTACTTAAAGCCACGATTGGTCAAGCGTTGACCTACGTTGACCAGGCAGTGCGACATTTGTCCGCTAAAGTTATTAATCCAATTAATGTGCACACGATATATTCCCGCTTGGTCACCGGATAATATCATTCAAAACAAGTTTGTTATTGACGTGTTTATTGTTATTTTCCATGTCCACTCAAGTTGGCCAACGGCTAAATGGTTTGCCCAGCAAAATCGGAGATTATAACAACACAAGCATAGCAAGGTACCGATAAATTAAGCCTGATTTGTAAATGAACGTGGTATAACCTTGTTGTGTTCCCGTTTCGTAAGGTTAATTTAGTTCATAATGAAGTACGAACAACAAACATAACGGGTTTAATAAATTTTGTTTCTAGAACGGATTTCGTATTTTACGCCTGTGCTCTATCTAGGTGTTCTATTATTTTGACATAGAGTACAACTTCTCTAGAGCAACACCAATTTGGGAAACACAAAGTTTGGTTGTTGTACAGAGGTTGTGTCTGTATAGAGATGAAATATATAGTAAATGGCTCCTTTTGGAACGCAATGATTATAATATTATTGCTTTAGAGATGTGGGCGGCTCTGGAGAGGTTGCACTGTATGTGCAGGATTTTCATGCAAAATACTTTAGCTAGTGGTGTCAGTCAGTAATCATTTTCTAATGACCGGCATGGAGATGGGTGTACACGCACTAACTGGTCTCATATCAGAATTCTATAGGTAAATAATTATGGGGTCTATGGAGTAATGGGTTATTAACTTATTTTCTATAAAAAGTAAGAATATGTGTATAGCAAAACATCCGATAAATAGAACAAAACAAGAGGGTAAACACTGATAATGGCGTGTTTTAGAACTGTCTGTCGTTCAAATACTGAAATGATATCATGAAATATAATGAAGTATATACGATACTAGTATCAAGACGTTGCCATGCAACATTTTGAATAAGAATAATAATCATCATCGGAAGAATCGCTTTTTATTGTGTGTCATACAGAGACTAGTGTCATTCACTACATCCTAATTCTGGACAAACCAGTCTTTGAACTACCCTTATTCGCTCGACACCAATTTCACAAAATCTAACCACGTGCATTTTTATGTCCTCGATGCAAGTTTGTTCCTAGTTAAATTGTTTTTTTAACTATTTTAGCACTGCCTCTTAAAGGTGTTGAACTTCAGAAAACCAGCAAAATACAAGACATTTTACATCCATTGCAAATGGTTTTAGGAATGTTTAAATAATAAATTATGAATGCATCTCACTTGAAATCTCACAGTTCATCGCAAAAAATGTCAAAATAAATGATTTAATGTCACTACTTTACTAAGTAGAAGAACACACTGTTAGTGTTTTCTTTTAGAGATTTCATCATGGAATTTCAACTGGAATAGTTCTACTTCTGTTTCATGATGTAACATACATGTGTTCCATTAAGTTATAATAATTATATACAAGAACAGTTTAGTGGTCCGGTATTAAACTAGATTAATAATGCCTCCAAAGTGTGGGAATTGCACTTTCACTGGAAGGAGATTGATTTTTCTACTTGTATAAGACACAACAAGTTGATTTTTCTGTTCATATTTGACACAAAAAGATTTTTCAGCATTTTGAGTACAGCGCCTTTAACAATCCGTATAATTGCCAATAATCTTATATCACGTCCAATTTCATTCGCTAATCACGCGATATTAGCCTTGAAGTAATTAATGACAAGGTCGAACAACAATTATCTTATCCTGTTGAACTCTTGAATGATCGTTCTATGATATAATCTGAATGATAATGTGAAGTTTCTTCATTGATTGCCTAAAGCCTAGTTCCCACTGATCATTTTGTGCCTCGGCGATGTACTCCCAGTTTAAATTAATGCGCTTCCAGGACATCGGGAACAGGTTCCTCGTGGTCTAAGGGTCATGAGACAGTTTGTGATATAGGAAGGAACTTGGATAGATCGGGTGTTATCGGAAGAAATCGAGAGAACATCGTCGATTGTGGAATTGATCAGTGGGACCTAGGCTTTACATTAGAAGATGTCAGCATCTAAGACAATGGTGGTAGATTAGATGTTAGGAAACAAACAATCCCACAGCATTCTGCCACGTTCGTTCACTGTTAGAAATGAGTTTTACGCTCTTTGTTTTTGCAATACAACGATGCTTTGAACTAACCTGTCCGTGGCCGACTGTTTTCTAGTACATCATCCTTTTGCTGGGATCTAAGAAATGTCGGAGGTTTCTATGGTGCTCATGGTAAAACTGTTGGAGGCATCGAATTTCCATCATGGTAATTCATTTGGTTCGATATGTAAACAGGCTGCAAACTATTTAGCATTGTATTCAAAGTAATTAACTAATTATCCATGGTCACGTTTAGACACAAAAACAAACGAGATAATAACAAACACGCTTTACCAAATGAAGCTTAGGTTTTCTAACAAAATATAAAAATAAACTCGAGACCATATGTTTTATTTCCTAGACTTTATATACATGATGATGTTATTGTAATCCTTGTGTTGATAGCAAAACCTATATGATATCTCTAAATAACCAAACCGTCGCAGTCTTGAATATATTTCAATAGAAAATAGATGGTGTAAATTATCTTATGTCACGATTTAAGAAAGTTCTATTCCTAAAATGAATAGCACAATATGAAAAAGGCATTGGACAGATTGAGTTTGTTTCATCGGTTGTACGTGAACTTCCAGCAAAGTTTCAGTCATACTCCACAGATACGCAGTTGAACCATTTTTCCAGGAATTAAAAATCAATCAGTATTAAATTTTTATTTATCTTCCACAAACAACCTACAAGTTTCCAACATGACCCTTACCACTGCAGCTATGTGACCGAACCAGTTTTCCTGAACTGTATTATAACCAATACTAGTTATCCTGGAATTATTTATCAACCGGTATTTGCCTGCTCTTCAACAAATCGATCTACCTAGCCACTTCTCCACAAGTGGATGACATGAGCGTATTCAATGTTGTGGAAGAACATGTCAATGTCAAACCAGGGAATCAAACCGAGATTTGAGAAGTGATCGTCTAGCGCTTGGTCCACTATACCAAGCTTGCGGGTTTAGACTCTTCCACGCGTTATACTACGAATTAACGTAGATTCGGTAATCTGCTCAGTGGAAAAGACTACCCGCGTGTCGGTACTGTGTCACAGTGTATAAACGAGTCAACTTCCGGTTATCGCAATAAGTCATACACGTTGAATTGTATAGTATCCCAATAAGTCATACAGTGATTTGGTTTATACGCTGTTAGTGTCGCGCTTGGCTCATTGAGATTTATATATTCTACGCGTCGGGATAGCCTAAAAGTTGGCCCCTGAGCTGCATAGCTTGCGGGTTGAAAGGTTTGAAGATATTGATAACGACTCCAACTGGATATAATAATAATATTGTGTTAATGACATACATGTACTAAATATATATGGGATGTTGTAACCTATTTGCATTATGCAGTTCTACATTCATTGCCAAAATTAAATTCCCTCAAAACGTCCCTAAATGAATTACTTTGAAGATTGTTTGTGTATAATACCAGTATTCATAATGCAGACAAAACAAAAACTACATATTGGGCCAACAAACGCATCAGGTTCGTGATTTAATTTATAAATATACGAAAATGAATGTGTATCTTGGCAAACATGATTATTTATTAAATTTCCTAGCACTATATTATTAACAATCAACGTTTATTCAGACATTGTGTTATCGCATGCTAACACGGGACGTTCAATGTAAATAATCTATTTTCGTCTATCAAAAAGACACGCTCACCGAATGAATATAGATAATTGTGGTATAAACAAGCCTTTGACATTCACACGAACGTCAGAAGATCTCTATGATGCTAGCTGTTAGTCTATTGAGAGTAGAACTAAATATCATGCTATGTCATACTTACATAGCTATAATGGATCTAATTATACCTATATTATGGTCATTATTATGTTGGTTAAGTATTATAGGCTCCGTGAAGTTGGCACAACATACGATATTCACATAGGCTTTCTGATGGTTTTGACATCACGCTTGCATGATTCATTCATTGGCAATATTGCTCATGACGACAACCGAGTCTTGGCAACCATAAGTATACGCATACATCTGACTACCTTTGCGTCTAGTTGCTAGGAATTAAAAGTTATAAAATGCATCAGCATACATGAATTTTGACGCATCACAACACAAAAAGGACAGTTAAGTGTTTGCTCTTTCTCGTAACCGAATACATAGAGGATATTAAATTTTTTGTTGATTTGATTTGTGTAAGATGGCTGCATATTTATTTCAGCTTGGTTTGAACAACTTATGGTGTAAAGCCCAAGTAACTATCATTGATAAAGAGTAAAAACATTTTATTTATAAAATTTATGTTATCTAAGATATTATAAATTTTGTAAAAAAGTGTTTTGTTTACTCTTTATTAATGGTATAGTTACCTGTGATGTAAAGCTGTATATATAGTCAAGAAGAAAAAAAGTTCAAGGCAGAAACGTTTCCATGCAGGGCGTGACATCAGAAAAGGTTTCCCCTCTATACAAACAGTTTTTCGTAATAAGAACGAAATATCATGATCATAGCTCTGTGGTAAACTGATGCAATTCCTTTGACAGTTCTTGGAATCAAATACTAGAATACCGATTCATCTTTGTAAACATTTAGCTTGTTTGGCATTGAAAATCAAATTCACAAACGTAAAGACTAGTGTGAATCACTGACAGAAACAAACAAGTATAAATGTTAAACCAAAATGCGGTTTCCCGTGGTCTCCTAATCCACGTCAGCTAGTTCGGCCATTTTTTCGGGCAACTGGCCAATGTGTGACTAACTGTAGACGGTGAATCCGTGACTGTTGTTTTCCAACTAAACTAGATCTACGCAAGCTTCGAAAAGTACATCCAAAAGTTTAAGTAGATATATATCTGACACGTGATAGATCAAACGTTTTCTAAAACATTCTGAAAAGTACAACAGTCAATAAATCAAGGAGTTAGCCGTAAATACTTGGGTCTTGTAAGACATTATTTATTAAACAGAGCTTTTCGATAGAGTCTAGTCTACATTTATAAGCAATCTAAACATTCGCGGATGGTTTCTGACAATTCTACAAGTGCGCCTTCAGAATACTGGAAACGTTAGATCTACAAGATGCAGACGCCAATGGTAAGTAGACTCTAGTAAGCTAATGAGAACAAATCAAGTAGATATACATACATTTCAGGGGCGTAGCGTGGTCTTATTTTGACTTACGCGAACATGGGTTGGTGCGGAAGGGTGGTCTGGAGGTCCTCCTCCAGGAAAATTTTGTATTGTACGATCGATTTAAACGTCTCTGGTGGAGTTTTGAGGTCAATTTTGTCTCATTTTTGTTCATGTGTTTGGTATTGTGCGAGCGATGGTCATAGGCATTTCAAAAGGCGATAATACCAATAAAACTCTAAAACTGTTAAAGCGCACTGCTTATCTCATTATAGATCTACCACACCACGTCATTCTGTACTTGATCATGTTCAAGTCTAGTAATTATGCGAGCGTAGCATACAACATAAATTTACGACCGTTGAAAATCTATTTGTGATAAACAGAAACGTAAAATATTTGAAAATCAGCCACTAGGGGGGTCCGGGGGTAAACAACATATTCATTTTGAGCCTCCTGAGTGTTCTGGGGAACACAATTTGCAGTATTGAAAAGGTCAGGTTGGAGTTTAGATGATGAGTTACGTAAGTATCCCCGTACCCCCATGCACACTATCAATGAACATTTTAATACATTTTTCGAATTTTAAACGATTGTTACTTTTGAGATTTTCATTTTCAACTATACTCGATCGAGTAAACGAGTAATCGGCGCTACGCGCCTGCATTTTGACGGACAGACTGACGGACGGACGGCTCCACATACAGGGCAAACCTACTGGTTGAAAATCGGTAGGAGACTAGCTCTAGAATCTAGATCTATCATGATTTATCGACATTGTTATTTTAACTTTAAAATTACAGCTGGTCGTTCCAAATAGATCTAGATCTATCTACTGACGATGTACATGTATGGCTGTATACATTGTCCAGATGGTCTCGATTGGACGATCCGCATCACGACCTTTGTGACGTCACGTTAACCTAATATGACGTCACATGAAGACGAACGCGTTGAGACGCTAGAACTGTTTGGTGAGTAGATCTAGATCTTTTCTGTCATGACGAACATTTTTAAAGACTTTACACAAGATTAAATCGACATTGTAGATCTAGATTTAGACTCTAGTTCTGAATCTACCGTTAAGATTATAATCTAGATCAAGATCTTTCTTAGATCTCGATTTAGAATCTAGAATCTAGTCTGATCTAAAATTTAGATCTAGACTAAAATATTTAGGCCTATAAGTCACTATAAATCTTGATCTAGGTCTAGATTTAGATCTAGAACGTCGGGTTGGTTGGAAATTTTTAACATGCAAAAACTTGACGGGTATCCGACACAATGAAGATCAATGAACGCGATGGTAACGCAACGGCTGGCGTAAGCGAACTTTCCCCAGCATATAACTGAACGCTTGTTCAACGTAGACCAACGGGTCTCAGGCACAAATAACGCAATTTTAGTAACGCAAGGGGTTTGCCCAGACAAACTTTCCACAGCGTTCACCACTGCAGGTGCAATTCAGTCGCATGTTCAGTCTCTATAATTGTTTCAGTTACACATTGTTACTGGTACCGTATGCATCGTGCAGTCCCAACATGGTACGTGGTACACGATTAAAGACAAGGGATAATTTCAATAAGACATGTGTGTCTAGGGTTTGGTAGATTTGAAAGACTAAGTAAAATGTACATTAATTAAATAATAATATACCTACTTTCAAGCTACGGTGAGCGATAATGCACCGACACGTTGGCATTGTACAGAGTGACCTAGTACAATTTTTGTTTAAGATAAAATATTTGGTCTTATTTCCATAATGGCGAAGACAATGTATTTCATTGTCACCTCGGTTTTATTAGGTTTCATGCTTAATGGTGTTTACTCCATAGCTGTAGAACGTGATAGTGAACTGTTCGATACTTTATTAGCGCGGATTGAATCACTAGAAGCAAGTGATGTCACGAATAAAGCGCGAATTGAGTCGCTCGAAGCAAGTGATGTCACGAATAAAGCGCGGATTGAGTCGCTCGAAGCAAGTGATGCTACGAATAAAGCTAAGATTACTGAAATGGAATCGGAATTTAAACTTAAAGAAGCCACGCTGCTTGGTGAGATAAAGAAGCTGACGTCGACATTGACAGAGTCCAATGAAAACAGCGCTGCAGATCAACTGGGTGCAAATGGCGACACAGATCGAAGACTTTCCGGACCAAATAGAATTCAGCGACGAGGGAAGAACTTCAGACAATGTAAGCACATTACATTAACGGTTATATCTAACAGTTCTACGTAGTTATTTTGTTCAAGATTAGAATCTTATAATAATTTCTTTACATGTAGATCTATATAGAGAAACTCGGGTCACTGTCCGGTGAGAACAATGTTATCAGGCGAGGTGATATCGTCCGGGTGGCGAGCTTTAGCGAGTTACCCGGACGATATCGCCGAGTCTGATAAAATTGTGCGATCCGGACAATGACCCGAGTTTCTATTTATCATGCAACCAGCATCACGGAACAATTTAGAGGCATAATTCCTCATTTTTAGAATTTACAACGGAGTTGCGGGTTTTAGGGTTTCTATTCGTCAGAAGAAAATAATTTAGATATAGTGTAGCCATTGAGTTCCAGCAGCTGCAAACCACTATATAGAATCTAGTAGACAGTTCTTTTATTCTTTGTATAATATTATGTATGTCATGACTGTACACTGGATGTCTTTCTGGAGATTCTACTCCGTAACATACAGATGTATGTTATCTATAATTCCATCCAACCATTCATATATTGACAGACAGAGAAACACCGGAAGTTGAGGTAGCATTCTACGCCACTCACCAGGACCACAACATACACCACATGGGGAGTAACCAGATCCTTGAGTTCCCTGTTGATGTCACCAACATCGGTCATGCTTACAACAGCCAGACGGGTGGATTTACAGCCCCAGTAGACGGAACATACGTCATACACGCTACAGTCATGGGTATCGACGTTGCATCTAACCAACACATGCGCGCGCACTTCGACGTAAACGGAACTCGTTATTCCATGTTCTACGTCACTCCCCTTGACCAATCTTCTCAGATGCTTGTCATTGAACTCAAGGCGGGAGATACTGTGTCGGTGAGAAATGATTTTACGGATGCTGGATTCGTTGGTCAACACTACACAACCTTTTCAGGATTTTTATTGTACCAACATTATCCATCTGGAGCTATACTTGGTAAATAAACGCAGTATCGCTTATTTGCAAGTTGAGCATTAAGTTTCTCTTTTTTCTGCGTATACGAGGGATGTTCAAAAATAACGTAAACTTTTGCTCTGGAGTTGGCAATTGTAATAGAACGAGAATGATCGATTCATACATTATAGCTCCTCAAAAAACAGTCACCTCAACGGATCTTGGACAACGATAACATTTAACGTAACCGGTGACGTCACCATCAGTGACCATCTCAACCTCAACGACCACCCCACTAAGTCTCGAAATAGACCGCTTAATACCTTATACCATTCCCATTTACGCCTTATTACTAACTGTGATCATAATGTGTAATAGTGTTGTTGGTAGCCTGCTGAATATCGTATATATATATATCTTTTATTTCTTTCTTGACAGCGCTTCACGCATTGACAATGTCTTCAACGCTTTGACCATAATTGGTCTCTTAACTCGACCTCCATTCTCTTTCATCGATTAAGTTTTTTATATCATTTTAACACCAACGTACAACTGACAAAACTCTTTCTATGAGTATTATTTATAATATTGTAGACTTCAGTGGGGGTTTCCTCTAAATCACTGCGCGATTGTTCGTGTGACTCAATGACGCCATGACGTACGTTATTGACTGTACATAGCCTATGCTATTCAAATGGTATTTATTTATATCCGTAAACAATGTCATCTTAACGTCAATGTACATTGTTTTGACATTGTATGATACATTGGTGGAGTTTTAAACTGAACGTGTTACGTGAAATGATAATATATCAGTAGTGAAAGTAATGTCACAAAGTGGAAAAAAGCGGTTGCCCCGGTGTTATTATTTTCCCTCGTACACCTATGCTATACTTATGTTTTTCTATACAGCAAATCGGAACTACCAAGCCCTTCGGATACCTTCGGGTACACATTTCTGATCAGCTCAGCAAGGTTATTAGCATACGTATCGTGCAGTAAACTTTCACAATACTTCAAAACAGAATGAAACGCGACAAGTCTGCCTTTTAATTCCAGCACGGGGCTGGTGTCTGTAGGGTCGTTGGTTACCGGTTCGAGACGACTCCTGTACCAACTTATGAAACGTTCTATTCTGACTTTTCTAGAAAGTCATAGATATGAATTTATAAATAGCAACGATGTCCAAAATAGAGTCTACAGATAGACCTTCAACTATTCGAGTGTTATCGTGTGACTTTATAACGTGAGCCAAAAATATGTTCGCGACGAAACCATCGCGGTAAAATACAAATATGGAATGGTATTCTAACACAGTGACTGTAAGTCTAGATAAGTATCAGTTTATATCCAAAGGGTGACTAGAAAAGTGAATAAATATGTTATTAACTAGTAGAATCTAGATCTAGTTGACATCAACAATCAACAACATCGTCAATGTACATCATATGATTTTATTATATAGGTCTACCCATATAAAGGTTTTAACCGACCAATCGCGTGGTCGCTAAGAAACGCTCTGATTTTGTCCGATAATGTATCGATGACCGGCCGATGTCGGATGCCGATCATCGGACGGCGATCGAAGTTGATTTGTGACTCAGTTGTCAGACAAAATCAGAGGGTTTCTTAGCGACCACGGGGTTGGTCGGTTAAAACCTTTATATGGGTAGACCTTTATAATAAAATCATAATTTATGAAACATCATTTACGTAAATAAAGCCTGTGGTTAACGAAATTAGCAAATGTACGACAATTATACATAAACATGTGGTTAACGATATACGAAATCTGCATAAATATTTCGTAATGGTTGAAGTTGAAGATGAATGGAAAACTTCGCTTCGAACGTGATTTTGTTCACGTACTACCAGTTGTTTTACCCGTACTATGATACTATGATATTTTCATTCATAAACTTTTCGTCAGCACACTCGTATAATTATGTACGGTACGTGCCATTGCGTGTATTGCCTTTCCTTCTCAGAAAACATTGAACTATTACCGAATAACTTGCATGCTGTGCACGAGATGATTATACTAATGATAGCGCAAAAACATGCACATAGCAGCAGCTATAATGTTGATTAAGAGACAGAAGTGCTAATCTTGTCTTGGGACGAGTTTTGATTTATTGCGTTATCAGCTGTTTTGGATTATTAGGTGTATTTCAAGTACATAATGTGACGAATCATTGGTCGTAAACAATAGGTGGATGAAGGGACTTTTTTGCAAAGTTAATACGTTCTTTTCATTTTTTGCTCTAGATCTCTAAAGGCTTTGTTGTTTTGTTTGTTAAAAATGACTTAATGTAAAATACTATAGAATACTTTATTTAATAAACAAGATGATTAAACGGTTTTGTAGCCTAGTGGTAAAGCGTATGCATTCGGAGCGCGAGGATTCCGGGTTCCATCCATGTACATGCGTCATACCAAAAACAAACGAAATAAAAATGGTATCATGGCAGTTATTCCCTCGCTAATAATTATGCTCAGCATAAAAAGGAAAAACTGACTGCTAACCCTCATACAATCGTGATGATGAATACAATCAGGATTATTGTAAAGATTTACCCATCAAGTCTTTTAATTAACATTTTTACGAACCACATTCATAATAACCAGTTGACCCAAATTAAACAGACTTTAATTCCCGTGAAAATCAACTGCTTTAAAATGGCACGTCTCTGTTGTACTTTCACCATTATGCTTACATGACTGTATTTCTAGCTTTCATTTCTACGTAATACAGACTTGGAGAACTACACGTTTTTCCTGTTATTATTGCATTAGACAAAATAATGTTCAAGCTCACGTCAGTTTATATGAAACAGTTTCCTCTTTGTTTTTTATATTCCTTTGATGAAGCAATTCAAGCAAAAAGGCTCTTTTTGTGATTGTCAATTATTATGTATTCATTTTGGTTAGTTTACGTCGAAAACATATTAATTGGAAAGGCCAAAACGATACGGTTTTGTGATTATAGTAACCCTACCTATCCTGTTTTTGCCACAACGCTATATCGCTGGCTTAGAATAAGAAGGTCGTATGTACTTATAAGATTCATGCGTATTTGAAGTCTGCATCTCAAGGCGCTTCTCTTGAGCCTATGTTCATAAAAACCAGAAGTGGTCATGTTGACCAAACTGAAGTTTAAAAAGCTTGTTCTTCCATTGGTAAAGAGTATTTTTCAAACAGTTTTTGGGAGGCGTTTAGCCTCTCTTTACTACCATTGTCCATTTCTTACTGCAACCTGGACCGCCTTTAGGCTGCTATGTGAATCCGCATTCAAGTAGTTCCAGAAACTGTCAACATTCCCAATACTGCTACATTATGTGCCTCCAAATTTTTAAACTGATTTAATTCAATCAGCAACATTTGTTTATTCTAAGATCAACAAGTATTGTGAAACTGTTCGTTAAATCGATATTTTTGCAACTAATCACTCCGCCGGGCCGATATCGGACTTGTTTCGTAATATGAAAATGACGTGTTCATCAAATGTCCCGGCTGTATAGCTATTTTTAGAAACTTCAGACCATGGTCACGTGATGGTTTTTATCAATAAATCGTATATCGTCTTCAAAGTACTGTTATGCAATCATATGGTCTGGCTATATACTAGCCGCTTTCTATAGACGTCTCATGCTGTGAGGGAAGTGATTACAAGACGGTACTGTAGAATCAGATAAATAGGCGCGTAGTATTATTTTAAAGCCACTTTTGATATACGAATTCAATACACGTATTGTATATAAATTAATATGCCCCTTTTTACAATTATTTAAATACCCAACATGCCTATATAGTCACATATGCATATTTTGATATTCAAGACAAGATCTGCAGTAAGAAAACGAACATTAAACGTGTAGAGTCGGTTTAAGCTTCAGTAGCAGCAACCAGATCGCCTCCCAGTGCTTTGATTTCTTGTTTTCTCAAAATATTAATTTTGTACTTACGATCTTCTAACTCTAAGCTATAGTCAAGTCAGGGAAGCATACAGTGACGCAGCGGTCGGATCCATTATTACGGTATAAAACCAATTATAAAGGCTTATACATACAGCCGTAATTTCAATGCTAAACTAACAAACTATATTCGCACTACCTGTTAAGACAATGGTTGTAATCTTCTGTGTACACATAAACGACTACGTCACTGTCATCAGATCCTAATTGGATTATAGCGATATTTTTTCTTGGCATTTTGCCTGAAGTTACCACGGATCCGATTGATTTTTAGCGCATAAATCAATAAAATTATTTAAATAATAAAATGTTTTTCTACCCTACCTTATGTTTTCAGCATGTTGCCAGAACCTCAATATCAAATTGTTTTGGCCAAATGATAAAAAAACTTAATATAGTTCACTTTATCACTTAAATTGTGAACATTAAACTGCAGGGTCGGGAATTACAACCAATACTCAGCACTCAACACTCAAATATCACTAATGTGATATAATGAACTATTCTTTGTCATAGACTGATAAAAAAACAGAGACGTATCATGTATGATCCGGTTTTTTAATTGCAGTGCTGTATAACCTCTCTACAGCGACCCCTGTTTAGCAACTACCTCTTAATATAATTATGAGCATTCATTTTTTCACTAGCCTTTTTTCCTTCAAATCTTACCTTTGGAGAGCTACTACCTCTTAATTACGACCACCCTTTGTAGCTCCTATTTTGTGTTGCTTTATAGAGGTTATACATGTACTGTATAGTATATATTATTATTGTTGTTCTTTACAATTCAATATATGAAACGTTGTTCATATGTATTCATATGTATTTTGCGCTGCATTTACTATGTAACGTCTTTTGGCGCCACCGCGTTATTATGCATGACGTTACGTCATCATTGTTTTTGTATATAATAATCATTACCTGAAGAAGCCTTCTGGGCGAAACGTTGTAGTCTAATGAATATACATTAAATGTTATTCGTGTTTGGTGGTTTCTCTCTATCTTCGATATATTGTCATAGACTGCAAATTTTGATGAGGAAAATGTATACAATTGTTGAATGAGTGCTGAAAATAAAATTTGACACACTTATTATGTCATTGTGTACTATTTATGACGTATATATTATGTAATTATTGAATCTGAGTGCCACACTCAGCACTCAGACTGAAAAGTTACATTGATAGCTTACAAATACACTAAATTTCACTATGAAATAAGCCAATAATTATATTTCGTACCTATTTAACATAATTACAACTTCTTTTTCTCAAAAAGTGTCGCTCTGAACCTCAGAAGACTGAATTTTAATATTTGAGTGTTGAGTGCTGAGTGTAAGTATTGGTTGTAATTCCGGGCCTCTTCGCTGATATCCTACAAGCACGTATACATGGAATCCTAAGTATGTGACCGAAGATATTGTCCGCTTCATTGTCGAGTTTATTGCACCGTCGACATATTTCTAATTAGCACATACTGCGCAGTAAAGTTTGATCGTATGTCTAGACGAAACTATGATTTACATTGGCGCGTATTTTCCAATAATTACTCTCCTACATTTACATTGGCTTACGGTTCATTATAAACTAACAAATGTGTAATTAAGCATAGTTTTTGTTTTAGACATTTTATGTTCAAGTGGTTTTATTTGAAGTTTTTACACTCAAAACCAATATTGCATGACACAACTGAGATAATATTAAGGGGGACAACTGCGTAGGGACTGATGCAACATCCGCTCTTTGGTCCATCATTTATATGGATAGTGTAGGTATACATACGGTAGACCATAGGTGGTCGTATCGTTTTTTTTACGATTTAGTATTAAATACTTATCTTCCAAGTTGTAAAATAACCGATACGAACACCTGTGCGTTAGATATTTTAATTGGATGGCATCAATTACAAAGCTAATAACACGCATATAGAATAGCGTTATAATGTTTCAATATCCCTAAATAGAAATTAAACATTTAATTTTTGTACACTAAACAGTTTTCTTAATCAATATCCATTGTGTATTGCATAAGAATCTAAGAAAAGTGATATTATACCTAACTAAGAATGTACATTGTATTTCTATTTTGAAATTGTAAGTGACATGGTCCTTATTTTAAAATAATTATGCGTAGGTTCGATCAGAGAATTATAACTGTATAATTGTATTCTAATTTACTGGTTCGATCATGTCGTTTGTACTAACTTAACTAACTTTCGGATCGGATCATTATGTTTTGGCCCAACCGTTCAAGTTTTGGCGCCTAATGATAGAAAATAGATGTAACCTTAAAGTACCTATTTACGTGTATATCTATTTCAGGAAGCTGACTAAATGGGAGCTTCTCATGGTTGCATAATAATGGTAAATACTACTAACTAGCGAGGCATGTCGGTTGTGTCATTCGAGAAATAAATACTATGTTTACCATGGATCCGAGGCCTATCGATATGCTTACTGGTCATGTACGACCAGCTTAAGAAAACATGACATTAACATACTGATCAGCAGCTGGGCGAAAACTTCCCGCTACACGTGATTCATCGTTCGTCAATACACAGCCTTCTCTTGCCAATGAACCGAGAGTACACCCTCGAGGTCAAACAAACATTATTAGAGTAGCGAACAGTAAACAGATAGTATAACCGAGGTCGTACTGTATGAGCCGTCATTGGCTAATAGCGAGTCACGTGGTCTAACTCGGTGTGTTTATAATGTTAAACACTCGCGCTATACAAGTCATACCGTTCAACTCTGTTAAACGTGAACATTGGATGAATCACTGTGCGTATAAAACTCGATGTTTATTAGACACTTTTGCTGTTAGCTGTATGAACACTGTGGTGAATTATTGAAAATATTTTATTGGATATACCAATACGAATATGAAGGAACAAAGTGAAATTCGGATTGTCGGTAGCTGTAGCGAGGGGAAGGGTAACTCTAGCACGATGGACGTACCGAAAGGAGTATTGAAAGAAAATTTTAAGTGGCAGAACAAATCGAACTCAAACTCTAGCGTAAAATGTGAGCTCCACGACAACGTTTTGTTGTATTGTACAAACTGTAGGAACATCGTATGTGGACAATGTGAAAACATGCATACCTCGCACACTTTAGTGAAATTAAGTGAAGCCAGCAAAGCGAATAAACTGAAACTGAAAGCAGAAATACCTTCATTGAAATCTTTCATAAAATACGCAAATTTAGTGATAAAGGATTTAAATACGTACATGGACAAACTTGAAGCTTTATTGGCTGAGATTACGTCAGAAATCCTCGCAAGGTCAGCGAATCTACCCGAGGGCTTCGAGCTCCAAACCAGCACTATGATGTCTGACATAATGGAGGAACACAACAAGGAAACAAACAGAATTAAGAACAAAATCTCAGAATTTGACTTATTCGTTTCATCAGCCAAATCATGTGTAATAAATAGTGAAAATCTTGGGAATGCAGTCGACGACAGTTACGTCATAATTAAAGGTAATGCAGAACTTGTTAACATTACAAACGTCAAGAATTCGCTGCCTCTGTGCTTGCTTGAACGATGCATATATATTCTGACACCTGTACCGGAATCCAAAGGGGACCAGCATTTGGCACCAGAACAGATGCTCGGCGACTTCACCGTTGCCCATGTACCGTGGAGGATCGAGGTGAAGAGAACTGCTTCAATTCGACCAGAAGCAGTAGCGAGTTCGAGGTTCGTTACTACAATGTGTCCTGCAAGTGATGAGCACGTTTGGGCGTGCTGGCAGTGGGGACCGAAAATCCACATGGTCGACAAAGATGGTAATGTCAAGAGAACGGTAGATGCTGGCTGCAAAGTCGACGACATTTGTACCAATAATGGCAACCTGATTGTAACAAGCCACGAGTCCAGGTGTGTGAAAATGTTTGAGACCAATACATACGAACTCGTTAAAACTATTGACATTGAAAAAGTCCCAAGAGGAACTTATTTCTCTTCAGAAAAAGAACTGGTTGTTTGCTGTGTTACCAATTTGCATCACAGAAATGGTGACGTCAGTAACGTGCTAAAGGTGAATACTCAAACCAGCGAGTCCAAGGAACTGCCTTGTAGTGAACATTTGATCCAACCATGGAGAGTAGCAGTGAACGTTAATGGTGACATATGTGTATCTGACAGAAATAAGGGTTGTGTGTTGGTATTAGACAATGAGGGTACGCTTAAAGCATCGTACAGTGGTCCCGATACTGATACCAGACATCCGTTTGCTCCTCATGCAATATGCTGTGACAGATTTGGACAAATTTTCGTTGTGGATTATACAAATCATACAGTGCATGTACTTGACCCCCTTGGACGTTTTAGGGGATTTCTTATCATGGACACAGAACTTGAAAAAAGGGCCATCTTTATGGGCACAAGCTCGCCATTTTCAATCACAATGGACAGTGCGGGCGATGTTTGGGTGGGGAATAAGTTTGGGTATCTTACTATTTTAAAGTACCTAATGTAACTATAAATACGTTCATGTAAATATGCAGGTATGTGTGGACAAACCAAAGATTTGATTGTAAATTTGTATAATATTTATTGTTATAAACATGTATGTGTATTTACTTAATTGCCTTGGGTTTGAACTCGAATTTTCATTTTGGCAGGGACTCCTTACCTACATGTAGATTTTTGTCAATTTTTTGACACACCAGGCCATTAATTCTACAAATATCTAAGTATTATTTATACATATTTACTTAATCAAATCTTCTGTGTTTGTCCTGGCTATTGTGATATTAGTTGTCAGAATTTTTTCTCAAGTGCTCATGTGACTCTGTGAAAACAATCAAATTATTGTACATGTATTTCAGAAACAAATTTGTATTTATGTCTGAATTTTGTGATATTGTTGAAACAAAATGACTTTGTTGTTATTTAAATATTTTTGTGTTATTTAATTAAAATCATGATAATTCATATTTAATAGTTTTGTATTACTTCATAATAATAAATTCACTGTTTCCCTGTGAATGACATCAGCAGGCAAAACATATTTCATGCACCCGCTACATATATAGTTGTACCACGCTGATTCGATTAGCTTTATTTCAAATACCCGGCATTATCCGAAATGTAATTCAGTCATTTCCTCTGAATATTTGGATAATACGAAATGCATTATTAAAACACCTGGTGTAACATCGAGTGAAATATCGAACATGGTGTTATTCAAATAAAATATCTATCATGGTGTTATTCGAATAACATATCGAACATGGTGTTATTCGAATAAAATATCGAACATGGTACATAACGCAATGCATTATTAGAATACCTGGTGTAACTCGAAATAAATACCGAACATGGTTGATTCGAACTAACGAGATACAACGGTACAACATGCTAGTGATTTTTAGTGCAAACTCATATCTATTTTATCAGCCATGTTGCTGTAAAGTATGTATGTATAGACATGCATTATCTTCACAAGTGTTGTCATTGAGTGGAGGATTTCAACAGATGTGTGTATACATCGATAAACATCACTCAATGTCAGATCTACCACTGATGAACTATGTGCAGCGGAACTTGCACTCCATACACTATCATCACACATAATAATATATCTTCAGAAGAAACATGTACTATATCCATATACAAATACAACCTCTCCAGAGCGGCATTCTGCAGAGCAACAACACATTTATACTTTTCATAAGCTGATATATTTTAACTTTTTAACTTTTATTAATTTAACATCTGTATAACAAAAACATCGATACAATGGGCCAATATTTGCAGCTCCCAAAGGGTGTTGCTCTACAGAGGTTGTACTGTACATGAAGTAAAAAATACTGGCTTACGATTAAACCTGGTTACGAAATAGCCGCACTCCCAACATCCATGACTTTTATTAGAATTGTATATTTATAATTTATTAGCTTAGCCTGAACTCCAAATGCATCATTGACGTTCGAAAAATACTTGCTGCTCAAAGTTGATTATGGATTCCAATTTTCTGTCTTCTATTTATCTTTGACATTTATCTGCAATACTTTACCCACAACTATTTTCCCCTTTTAGTACCGATCTATGTCTAAACGTTGATGTCAATGAGTAAATAATTCTCTATTATGCGATTTATTTTCAATATGATGCTCAGGTAGTATTTAGCCAGTAGCATAAGTTTCATAAACCTGATATGGATTTCAAATATTCATGACATGACACACACTATCTTCTTTATTTACAGATAGATAAATAGTTTATTTACACCTCATCAACACATTACAAAATGTACATATAAACAACAAACGACAAAAACATATAATCATTTAATATAGTGTTGCCACTCGTCAAAATGTGAGTTATAAACGACAACAAAATCAAGCACGTGATGATGACGTACAAACGCTTTCCTTACATCACATTTTACCTGTATAACATCTATCAGTATCACCACCCCGTGTACCCCGATAAGACGTGCTAGCCTGAATACTGCTGTGTTAGCCTACCGCAAAAAATTCAACATTCAAGAGATTAGGTATTTTGTGCCTGTTTCATTTATTTCGTGTCTACACCAGTAAAACGAAGAACGTGTACATGTGCAGTGGTTCTTCCTCGACACGAAGATGTGTTTTTTTCAATCACAAACGTCACATTATATTTTAAACTTAATAAATGTGTCAAATAGTCAGCAGTTTGGTCTTTAAAAAATAATTAAAAATACTTATAGACAGCGGAGAACGCTCAAATTTCATGAACATGTAGTAAAATAATAGTAGCATATTTCATCATATTGATGTATGCACTGGCATCGGTATCTTTCTAAAAAATGACAGGTTTTCCGCGCTTGGTGGCATAAAATGGATAGTGCACGAGTTATACCGTAGATACTGCACATGTCCACTGTAAAACAATTATTATACTGCCTGTGTTGTCTGTTTTAATACTTGTTTCATGGATAAATGCAGGCCTGGAATAGATAATTTAACATTTTCATGGGATGAAATCTACATAGTTATTACTAGAGATAATAATATAATAATATTGTTCGGCATCATTGTTACCTGTAAAATCACAGGTGTCAGTATCGTACTGTAAGTCTGTCTACTTACGGGTAGAATCTACGAGTAGAATCTACAAGCAATTACATAAATCGAGTAAAGAGCGCATTGAGCTACATGTTATCACCATGAGTGTTGAAGACATGAGAAGCCAGATTGTTCATTCTATACAGAGCGTCTGCTTGATCCGCTCATGCGAACCCAATATATCACTTTTCGTTAATTACTTTCCACGTCACTTTACTTGCGAGTAGGTCTATATGTGTATTTTGAAACCACTAGTCCCCTAGACATAATAACCCCTACTAACAATGCTCTCCAAAAATGTAAAAGAGAAACCCCGCTGTATGTTGTCTTGAAGTACTAACAAGCCCGCTCATGATTGAACGATGCCTATCGGCCTACCATCTACACATTTATTCGCATGAATATTGATAATATTATATAAAAAAAACATTGAATACATGTGTCCGGCCTATTCCGTATACAGTACACCGGCTATTGCTAGTAAGGTGAGTAATGTTATCCATTTTCGCAACCTTCAAGTGCACAACAGGGTAAGTTCAGAGACGCTGTTTTGTCTTTCTGTGTGTGTTGAATGTAAATTATATACAAAAGTATCTACCGGAAAACGACCAGGGACTGCTTAAAAGGGCATTTAAAAGACCAAACTCGTATCGTTCCTCACGCAAAACATATGCTCGGTCTGTCAAATAAAGATGTTTTTGTTTATATTCCTCGTTAAGCTACACAATTTGAATCGAGCAAAAGAACATCCCAGTGACCAAGCATAATATGTTGTTAATGTTTTACCAGGAACGGAGTCATAAATAACGGTGCATTTTGAGAATTTTAGTATTGCATTAGTATTGCTCACTGTTGTACAGAGTATTGCTGTTCAGTGTACGGAGTATTGCTCACGGAAATTTAGTAAATGCTAGGTATAACCAGATATATTTAACCTGCGGCCTTGAGCCGCAGGTTATATTGGATTGCCAAAAGTAAAATGACCATGGAGGGGCACGTGACATGTTCTCGATGGTTTACGATTTCAAAACAATATATCCAAAAAAGAAGCATTTTGTAAGAATGTCGTGAACCAGACTATTCCATTATTCCATGCGGATAACATCGGTCTTTATCGCATTACAATAGTTTATTTACCAAAGAAATCAGAACTATTCCGAAATTTCACTGTGAACGCGAGACGACGAATCTAAACAGCAGGTGTCTGCAGCTGCATTATCATCCCGGTCATTAATAAATATAGTGGGCGATGGACTACATCCCGTAGAGAACACATCGCAAGATTAACAGAAACATGGTATTGATACATGATAAATGTTTTTCTAATTATTTTTAATTTGTTCATTCGTTCGGCACATACATTTAACACAACCAAATAATTGGAGGATATTTGTTTGTTTAAACTGAATACGATTTATATCTCATCATGGCATTTGTTGTTAGATTGATCGGTATTGCTACATGTATTGGAATTATTTTGACAGAAACATAAATTTAAACTTACACCGGAATAAATTCGAATTGCATCCAAACTGCAAAAAAACACATCATAAACAATACAACTAAGTTATCAGCCGCAGGAAACTATTTGACTTGTATTTATTGGTAACTAACTCAATGTTGTATTTTGTGTTGATAATGTCGTTACATTTTGTTAACCTCATTTTTTCATGTAATCATGAAATGAGAGAATAAAAGGTATTTGATTTGACAAAACTTCTAAATATTGGTCGGATTCTGAACGGTTAGTCATATAACCAACATGAACTGAACCATTGCATCCAGATTAAATAAATTGTGGAAAAATCTTAAAATATTAATTTACAATTACTTCATCTTCCGATCAGGTATAAAACTAGTTTACGGTCCCACGCGTAAATAAAGTATTCGCGTGTTAAAGAAGTCGTACAGGAAATAAAATGGATATGGTCTCGTTTCATCTTCTTTTGTTAATTGTTCTAATGAAGGTGTCAAAATTATTTTTTAGATTATATCTACAAACGAGGAAGGCGGAAACTATATGTGCTAATAAATATTTCAATCAACCTTTGTTGACAAACTTGTTCTTTTAAGATATGTGCTTATCGTAAACCGCCTGGGACATCTTACTTATATTGTACTTTTAAGTAATAGTATACTTGAAACTTCCTGGTTGCGTGCACCCATCCCATTGGTCAATCAGTTGTAAAACATATCTTCATTGACTGGCAACCTCAATTTTTATTTAGAATATTTTCATGTCAATTTAGTGAATTATTTACTCTTGAGCCTTTATGAACACAAAGATGTAGGTGAGCCTTCTTGCAGTTGAATGGCAACCATCGACCGGCTCTAGCGTGCATCATATATAATGCAACATAAAGGATCTGCAAACTTGTACTAATTTTGTCTACATAATTATGTTGAAATTGGAGAGTGTAAAAACTACATGTACATAACACATGCTGGAATGACGAATTCTGAGGTGGGTCCCTCAAGATTTTAAATGTAATACTGTATATGTACACAAGTTTGAGATATACTTATTTTAACTATGATATGGACGCTTTTTTGTATTGTTCAAAATTACAATCAATACTTACACTCAGCACTCAAATATTCGAATTCACTCTTCTGAGGTTCATAAAAATAGTTATAATGTTAAATTGGTACTAAGTATTATTTTTGGTTGATTTCCTAGTTTAATAAGAGTGAGCTAATGTGCAATACTCTGTATGTAGTAAATATCAATACGTTGTACACGCACTTATCTACATTTGTATTTTGGTGTGTATCTTTGTTGAAGTTCAATCATTTTTTTCTGAAATTTGGACTTAATGTAACATAACTCATACGCTACCATGAGTTATGTAAGCTTGACTTGACAATTTTGTAGTTGGTCAATGTTAAGTATGATGATTTAGACAAGTTAGTGTGGCCTAGGGTCTTCTTGTTCATAATATATTGAAACCTAATCATTACTTGCACTGAATATGTCTGGACCATTTCCTGGTGTATTTTGCCTATATAAATGAGATTTTGTATTACTATGAATCAGTTGAAATTGGAGCTCTGAGTGACGCTCGGAAGTATGACTTGTATGTACACTGCAACTGAATAAACTGTAGAACTGAAAAGGTGTCTTTGAGCCTTAGCCCATTATGCTACATTAAGACATTAAAGTTCAGTATAACTAGAATGCCCAGTTCAAACGCATTTAAAGTGTTGTGGGCAAAGTTTGCGTGTGAGCAGCGGACAATAACTGAGTAATTTGAACACTTCTATGAAAAATACCTGTTATAATATGGCGTACTATAAAGTTATAAAAATATCCGAATACATTAAAACCTAGTTGAGATGAAGAAAGTAGTCGTCTCTGAACTAATCCCAGTGAACACTATAATGTCGCGAAAATCGATAACATTACTCCCATTCACTAGCAATATCCGGTCTACGGTATACCGCAGTTGAAATACATGATGTATAATTATATAATAGCACTTACGTTACATTTGTCTCATAATCAGACATTTTTGCAAATGGCAGATTTCATACAAACGGAGATGACATGAGGCGTTCAACAAGAGGATAATTGAAAGGATAAAGCCCGTTTGTTGCGTGTTTTGTTGTTGTCTGTTATGTTACGTTTAGTTACCAGTTTTCGAGGGCCTCTTTCAGCAATCAAGCTACCCTTCGACATTTAACTTCCCCTAGGCATTGGGCTACCTAAGGAAACCTGCGCTCGAGTCCTAATATGGAGACTACTTCTCTCCTGGTTTGTGTGAAGACAACATCGAGATGCGACGACCAAGACTATCGAACACGAACAAACACCACCCTCACAGGTACCAATTCACAGCTTGGTCGAGTTGAACATTATTGGTTAATTTTGCTCCGAGAAAATGAGCAGTGGCGCACACGGAAATTGAACCCGGACCTATATATCTCCAATCGCGTGTCCTACCTGTAGGCACCACAGTGAGTTTCGTGCCCAGCTGTTTCCGTTTAGTCCTGCATTCCCTGTCCGATCTGTCATTATCATATCGAAAATCCGCTGAATAGCTGCAGTACACTGAAAGTAGCCTTGCCGCATTTGTTTTCTGGATTCCAGTTTGATGTCTAGTGGAAGACAAACATTAAATAATTTTGGGAATGGAAACTAGCGAGTTGTTAAATTGAGTGTCAGTGACTTCACTGTGAAATATTAAGCGTTTACGAGTTTCTCATAAACGCTTGAACAGATAAGCTGCGATCTAACCCACGAAAATGGTTTCTTTATATTTGTTAATTCAGAGTACTGAAACTTCATGGTACTTATTGGATACTAATTCGTGAAACGGGGCGTCAATGTGATTTTAAAATGTAAGGTTCAAACTGCAAACCACTTGTAATCAAGCGACGTACTAACTTATTAGACCGCTCAGTCATTGCAACAACCCCTAAAAAGGTTTCGTAACCAGGATCAATGTGACTGCATTACACCACACCGATAATTGGTTGATACAGACAAGATCTTTATACTCTTATTGACAATTTTGCTATATGTATGTTTACGTCTATATTATCTAGGCCATATTTTTCTGATTTATAAGAATGGTATCTTTACATGCCGATTTGCTTTAAATAAATGGTAAATTTATAAAAATAACACTCGTTACATAAACGGAAAATGCACAAATAGCGCTTCTGTGAAATAAAAAGCAAAGAACGAACGTATTTGATATATACGTCCATGCGAAGATACCTTGATATATGTGTGGTGTAACTAAGAAAATGGTACACGGGATTTAGACAGTATATTATATGGGGATTTATATTAAATTCAGCAGATCAATGCAATTAAAACTAAATACATGTTTAATATAGATAGACAAGAATTGTTGTATGAAAATTGTGTCGTGAAAATGTTGTTTTCAGTCCTAAAACATTAAAACTGTGAGCAACAAGGGCAGTATTCATCTACGACTCGGGCAGTATCTAGACAATTTCACCATATAACTCGTGCACTATCCATTTTATGCCACCAAGCGCGGAAAACCTGTCATTTTCAAGAAAGATAATGATACCAGTGCATACATCAATGCGAATAAATATGCTACCATTATTTCACTACATATTCATGAAATTTGAACTTTCTCCGCTGTCTATAAGTATTTTTAATTATTTTTTAAAGACCAAACTTCTGACTTTTTGACAAATTTATTAAGTTTAAAATATAATGTGACGTTTGAGATCGTAAAAAAACACATCTTCATGTCGAGGAAGAACCACTGCACATATACACGTTCTTCGTTTTACTGGTGTAGACACGAAATAAATGAAACACGCACAAAATACCTAACCTCTTGAATGTTGAATTTTTTGCGGTAGGCTAACACAGCCGTATTCAGGCTAGCACGTCTTATCGGGGTACACGGGGTGATCACTCGACGAGTTGTAACTTAAATAGGATACATGTAATGTATCTAGACGTTTCAACTCGTTCAACTGTATTAGTATATATGACCCACTAAGCCACATTTTCGAGACGTTATCGCAGCGTTCCAGTTGTATGATTACATGTGGATGTGAAACGTATACGTATACAGTGCATTTACACAAATATACACATATTTTCTAGACGTTTCGATTAGTTAAACTGTATATGACCCATATTTTTAGATATCATCGCAGCGTTTCAGTTGTTTCAGTTGATTACATGTGAATGTGAAACGTAGCCTACATACGTATGGATAATCATGTTTCATATACATCCAAGTTAACGTGATATCTTCATACATACATCATAAGACTCAAATACGGCCAAAAAAGTAAGAGTTGTGATTCTGGTAACCCTACATACCCTAATTTTTGTTTTTCCCCTATTCTAAACGTCTTATCAGCATCTTGCTGAAAATCATCACGGCGGATCGAATACAAAAACAATATTTTTCCTACTAGATACTACCTACACTACTTGTCAACATGTTACCCGAACCACAATATTGACTTGTTTTGGCCTAGAAGCAAAAGTGCGGCCGTTAGGACTCATCGTGATAAGTGTTTTTATGAATTAGGATATTTCAGGTTTTAAAATGATATCAACTTGAATGTTGATCAGTTTTAAGTGTTTTGAACTTGGTTACAGCCAATGATGCTCTTGTTAATGATTAGTAATAATTACAATGTAGTTAGTTAAACATCCAATCAGACATAAGTTAAAACAACTTATATTAATGAATCATTGTCGGTGTCTGATTTCTGAAGTACTTCTCGGAACAGTAGCGTATATTATATACACGTCAATTTAAAGGCTGTCAGACTGTGGAAGATTCTTGCCTAATGGTGGAATTCGAACCTACAACCTTAGAATCTGGAGTCCGACCCATGATGCTACAATGGCTATGCGCGATTCACCATATAGTCATTTTATAGACCAGGGCTGCCATGGTTCTGTTATTTACAAAGCATCTTAGTTGAAATCTTAAAACATTTTAAAATTTTGTACTGCTGATTTTTCACGCAAATTGAAAAATAGTTCAAATGTTCCTAGTGATTATAATTACTCGTTACACAATGCATCGAAACTATGTAAATATTTATAATCTTGCCTGATTTTCTTGTTAAGCTAATACAGATACAAGGAAGTTTTAAAATGTTAAGAAATATGTAAGTTTTCTACTAAGGTACTTTGTGAAATACCAACCCTGTTCTCTGTACATGAAATAAACCACATTCAACTAAATTAGATGTATATTAATATTATTGAAACATATTCGAGCGATGCCTTTAAGTTTGAATTACGAATATATTAAACGTACTTTTAGCATAATTTATATTAGCGACTTCGATAATGGACGTATCCGAGACGACAGCAGCATGATATTTCATACATTTATAACTCTTATGACCCAGCCAATCCTTCGCGGTATGCAAATCTCAAACAAAAAGTTGGCAGCGACGGAGGTTGTAAAACACTTTACCCTTGCCTAATCTGTTCTATTCTTGTACAGTGCAATGTTTGTTTTACGTAACTAGGCTAATGTAATAGTCTGTAAGAATAGAAACGTATGTACATGCACATCTCTCAAGAGATTCTATGCCTGTTATTCTGTTCAGTTTTCCTATATCGATCCGCATCAATCAATGTTATACCAAAACGGGAAAGTTTCCGACTCAGCAATTAGAGCAAGTAAATTGTTGCTTTAAATAGGTATATGATATGTGACCTAAATGAAGTGTACTGATTAATAAGACGTGTCAATGTGTGTGCGATATCAATCCATCTTAGATAAGCAGGAACATCGGGTTGTAGTAGTAAAACCTCAATACTAGGACCACCCTTGCGAACCCTTGAAAACTGGTCGCATTATTGAGTTGGTCTAAAATTCTGAATATCGAAGTTAAATTCAGAACAGAACATACACTCAAAACAGCGCATTGATTCCACTATTATAAGGCCAAAACAAATTTGTAACATTGTTGTCCTGGTAACCGTATCTATCCTAATTTTTGCCCCTGTCCTAAACATTTTATTGACATCGTTTGCTGAAAATCACCTCGGATATGTTTACTTCAAATTTTCAAGGTTGCTGGCATCATATCACACATACCACCCCGCCACTGTGGGCTCGAATACCATCTTAAACGAGGAGGTAATATATATAATATGGCCTCCGTAGCTCAATGGTAAACTCGCTTGCCGTCTAATCTGGCGACTCGGGTTCAAAACCGGGTGGAGGCACACATATATATGCCTGCCATATTTCAGCGGAAAGCTGACTGGCAAATAAAGGCTATGCTCGGCATGCTCGGCATGTAACGAATATGCTATTCGACTTGCTTGAAGAAGATTCATGGTTCTATATTGAAGTGCACACCATAGTCACCATGCTACTACAATGGGAACATTCGGAGTTCTTACTACATCCTACTAACAGGAAAGTCACTATCATATGACTATTATCATTTCAAGATTACGAAGAAATGGAGACATTCTGAAATACTACAGTTTCATTGATGATATCTTTACCTCCATACTTAAACTATAAAATCAGACCATCTTACAACTAAGGCCAATTTCTTTAAGCATCGACCGTGGTCTTATAATCGAGGTTTTACTGCAACGTCAAAGAATTAGCACATACATGTAGCTATAAAAGTCCTGCAAATGGACCATAGACTTGTCGCCAATCAATCAAACATTCTGTTGAACAATGGCGTGGATTATGTATTTTAATTAAATTATCATAATTATGGCAGGTGTTGGCATTATACTATATATATGTACTTATTTGAGCACCTTGGACGCATACCGGCTTAAGCGTACCGACCATTGATTTGGCCACTGGTCAATTAAATGGTCAAACAAACAAGTATTAACCATTTGACAGGTCAATTTTCATGGTCATATCAATGGTCAGACATACTTGTATCAAATACTTGACTGGTCAAATTTTATGGTCATATGAATTATCAAACGTACATGTACAAAACGTGACCATGTCACCACGTGGCATACCATACATACCACAGTAACATATATTTCCTTACGGCTTACATGTATACATGTATAAACACATACTAGTGAATAGCCCGGAAGTAAATATATAAATAATAGTAAACAAATATACGAACATTTGCATGCAGACTACAGGAAGAAAATATAGAACAGGTGTGAATGAAATGTTTAGTGAGTGGGTTGAAGTTCTAGATAAAGAAATGCATGATATTTCTTCCCGAATTGTTCAAACACGTAGCTTCTATAGTTGTACTAAAATCGATATTTTGAGAAAACAAGAAAAAAACTGTCTGAAAACTACTCTTTACGAATGGAAAACAAGCGTTTTCAACTTCAATTTTGTCAACATGACCATTTCCGATTTTCAAGCGTATTGTGATCCAGATTTCAAATATGTATAAGTCTTATGAGGTCGTAAGTAGCACTAACGACCTTCTAATTCTAAGCTAGCGATATGTAAATAGTTTAAAAGCATGAAATTAGATGTTTTACTTCACGTCCCACTGGTTAGCAGTATTTCTGGCATATGGAGACAACACAGTAACATCTTGACACTGGGCAAACCAGAAGTCACATGGAACTAACTATACTAAGCCAGGGTTTCTTAAAATACGTAAATAATTTAATCCTATTCGCCCTGATGTTTCTGCATCTGCATCGGTCGTTGGCATGAAGTGTCAAACAATGGAGATATACCAGTACCATTATAACGACTTTGGTATCATGGACTGGGATCGAACCCGAGACCTCGCACACTAGGCTATCGAGGCAGATACACTATGATTACCGAAAGCTTTCGATTTGAGGTTAATCATGATGGTCAAGACAGACTACTTCAATGCATACCCGTGACACGTCTTCCATATTTCATGCATTTTTATTCTGGTTTCTTTGTTGATTTATGGTGTTTTATGTTCATTATGATTAAAGTATTTTTCAACAGTATAATTAGTCATACTTACGTCGTTTGATGTTATACGTTAATAGGGTTTGCGGCATTTTTCAACAGTATAATTAGTCATACGTACGTTGGCCGCTTGACCAAACCGGTTGTCCAGTAATAATTTATGACCCTGTCCTAAGGTAATCTCCTTCAAAAACAACTGATAACGTACCTTTGTAAGAACATAGTTGAGGACATGACCGAAGTCAATGTCATGGAAGTGTATAACATGACCTAATGAAGAGCCGAAGCTGCCAGAAAAAAGTCCGGCCCTCTTACTGGAACAGTCGGAGATCGCCCGTTATAGCCGAAAAAGCCGGGTTCGTCGGAGATCGCTCAGCCGGCTGATTTAACATTGTACCTTTTATTTCTCAGAGTTACGATTTCATGTAACTGTCAATTAAGCGTTTCCTAATTACTTATCTCCAGACTGGCCAGTCTTGTCTGTTGATTTCTTGTCGGATTGGTATGTTTACTGTACCAACAATCATCTAAAGTATACATACTAGTAGTACGTACATTGCTGTTTTCACCAATTCTAAAAATCCCCGTAGTTAGCATTTGGCGTGGTTCAATTGTTAGGTCGTAAATATTTGTCAAAAATAACAAAGCTTATGGATTTAAAAACGAGTTCAATTCAAGGCTAGAAGCATAAACCTGGCCGCAAGCCAGTTGAATCAATTGATTTACTTGATACGGGCAGTTGGATTTACGTACATACCAAATAATCGTAAATTCGAATTCTGCCTTAAGGTAGTTACATACATATTGAACTAAATTCGCTATTTCATAATATTTAAACATGGATATCAGGTGTGTGGTGTCATTTTATTGCATTATACATCGCCTGCTATAACCTGAATAACGACAGGGTAATGGCTATGTACATGTGGATCATACACAGGGAAGATATAGATCGTCATTCATATACGCAGTTTAAATGGAACGCCTATGTTATAAATGTATAGTTAACTTCAGCTAATATTTCATCATGAGCAGAAAGAACGCGCCTCCATAGTTTATTATCAAAACTTCAGGTTATATTGAATAGCAGATAACTATAACTGATGCATTATAAATAAAATGGATAAGTGGCAGATTTAGTTCATGTTAAAGTTCTGCGATCTAAAGACATTCAAACCTTGCAGCTACAAATAGAGGAATACCTTAAAAAGAGAAAGTTGGGGATGGCTACACTCTCAAACTGATCGAGAAACACCATTAGTCTTGAGGTGATGTGTACCGTGGATTCTGTCGAGTAGAAGAAGAGACAGGCGGTCAAGAAACGCTTGCAGAGGAATCGTCACACGTTGTAACAGAAATAGGGAACAGAGGAGATGGGATGAGTCTATATGTCTGGAGAGGTAGCTGAGAGCACGACGAGGTCCAGAAGTATACTCAGTGGCATGTATTCCACCTCGGAACCACATACATTAAGTGTTGAAACAATTCAACACAACATAACACAAATGTAAAATGGTTGCGTTACCTTTGTCAATGAGTATACTGTACATATAACATTGTTTTAACACGAGGAAGATAATGATACAGTTATGTCGTACCTGGGTATTTAATGATGTAATGACTTCCGGGATTACCATTAAAGCTGTTTAACAGATGAGATCTGTCGCATTGTCACATCAGTAGCAACATGTCCGCTCAGTAAAAATAGAAATATTACGTATGATAAAGTAGATACCAAGTAGACGTAGTTGAAATACTAAATCACTCATAAGATGACAATTCCACCTGTGCATATGTTGTAACATTGGTAAAAAGGATAGTCCGTTATGGGATTATTTATACATTTAACCAAACTTGTATTTGAACAAGAAACTGTCTATTAAGACCACCAGTGTGAACAGCATTATAAATGTCTTTGTTAACATGTGGTCTCTTTTAAGGAGGATCCCGCGTTTTTTTTGTAATTTGAAAAAAAATACGAAGAAAATTCGATCGTTAGATAAAAGTAAAAAATACCCCCTTAACCGATTGAATACACGGAATTGATGGTTCCTACAGACTTGGGTGGTACTAGTTGTTTTGTTCACAGGCGGTCTTTAACAAAGGGTTGACTGTATATCTAGCTATCTCGAGATGTAGATCAGCTTACCATCGCTACACTGTGCAAGAAACAGGTTATGTAGGAAAGGATCCAGGCCCCGTGTTCACAATTATTTGGTTTTCACGACCAGACTCAAGATCGATTTTAGCGGTATTGGGTTCTTGGATTGAGGGTTTGAACATGTAGAAGGCAATGTGCTATCCCTTTCGCATAACACTGGTACTGTTAAATGGGCTCGACTGGGCGAGATTAAATCAAATACAGGGTATTTAAGCTGGGCATTTCTGTACGACTGAAGTCCAATGAGGATAATATAATATCTTATTAGATTCACTGCATAAAGAAACTTCCAGAGTTGATCGCTCAATACGAGGAGGGTTAACACGCACTTAAAACAGCTTGTGTAACTGTAGCCTCTACAAACGCCCAAAAACATTGTGTGCTATACTGTAGCTTCTAAAACACGCATATAAAACAGCATGTGCTATACTTTAGCTTCTAAAACACGCACATAAAACAGCTTGTGCTATACTGTGGCTTCTAAGACACGCACATAAAACAGCGTGTGCTATAGTGTTGCTTCTAAAACGCGTACATAAAACAGCTTGTGCTATACTGTAGTTTCTAAAACACGTACATAAAACAGCGTGTGCTATACTGTGGCTTCTAAAACACGCATATAACACAGCTTGTGCTATACTGTAGCTCCTAAAACACGCATATAAAACAGCTTGTGCTATACTGTAGCTTCTAAAACACGCACATAAAACAGCTTGTGCTATACTGTAGCTCCTAAAACACGCATTTAAAACAGCGTGTGCTATACTGTGGCTTCTAAAACACGCATATAAAACAGCGTGTGCTATACTGTAGCTCCTAAAACACGCATATAAAACAGCTTGTGCTATACTGTAGCTTCTAAAACAGGCACATAAAACAGCTTGTCCTATACTGTAGCTTCTAAAAAACGTACATAAAACAGCCTGTGCTATACTGTAGCTTCTAAAACGCGTACATAAAACAGCTTGTGCTATACTGTAGCTCCTAAAACACGCATATAAAACAGCTGGTGCTATACTGTAGCTTCTAAAACAGCACATAAAACAGCTTGTCCAATACTGTAGCTTCTAAAAAACGTACATAAAACAGCTTGTGCTATACTGTAGCTTCTAAAACGCGTACATAAAACAGCTTGAGCTATACTGTAGCTCCTAAAACACGCACATAAAACAGCTTGTGCTATACTGTAGCTTCTAAAACACGCATATAAAACAGCTTGTGCTATACTGTAGCTTATAAAACACGCACATAAAACAGCTTGAGCTATACTGTAGCTCCTAAAACACGCACATAAAACAGCTTGTGCTATTCTGTAGCTTCTAAAACACGCACATAAAACAGCTTGTGCTATTCTGTAGCTTCTAAAACACGCACATAAAACAGCTTGTGCTATAATGTAGCTTCTACTATATACTGAAGCTTCTATTATATTCTGAAATAGCTAGCTTTTCATTTGATACTTTAAGTGTTTTCCGTGTTGCCAGGAAGTGCCGTCTCGAGTGGGATTGGATTTACGATCATCCTCAAAAATGCGCGGTAAAACAATTCCTCTGTTTAAAACCCAAATGATTTAACTACAATTTAAAACATAAAATCTGTTTAGATCTTGGCAGAAGCAACAGGATGGCGAGAAACACTTGACATCACGCATTAATACAAAATCTCACAAAATGTTGTTTCCCCTATGTACGAGCTAATTCGAAATTATGACAACATTTTGCTCGATGATAACATGGCCGACTATAATGGGTTTTGTTTCATCGCATCTATTAATTTACTAATTAAGAAATAACGATATTATCATAAGTAGAATGGTGTTATTTGTGGAATATAGGTCAAGTGTTGGTTCCGTTAAGTTGTACTTTATACTAATACTTTATACTAATTTATTTAAGATCGATTGTGAAACAAGTTTTTTCAACTTATATTATCACTCTCGACACATCATTCCTGATGTTATCCATCGCCATGAGGGTATGAGAGAAGAGAAGCCAGTTTTCCTGTTTAACTGTGGGTCTACTTTGGCAAGGGAATTAATGGTACCATTTTTATTTGGTCTTTGGTACAATGCGGTCTGAGATCGAACTCGAGACCTCCCACACTCGAAGCGGACGCTCAACCACTAGGCTATTATGGAGGTGGATATGTTGTAGATTCGGTAGAACAACCTATGAGGGTTGTGGGAAAAGATTTCTGAATAATTAGATTTGTACACAAATTCCCCATGGATAGTTCCTTACTTAATTATAGAGAGTACAAAATAACCGCGCAAAACCATAGGCATCTCAAATTATTTGATTTGTACACAAGTCCCCATGGATAGTGTCTTATCACACCCTTGCAGAACCAAAGCCAACTCAATAATATATCTTATGTCTCACAAACATACTTATAATGATGTGTTTTCCTGAAGTAACATCAACTAAACTTGAAGTTCTTCCTTGAGTAGCAACCCCTCGACACCAGCCGAAACTATCTGATACTGGTTCTAGGCTGGAGACACGAGAAACAGAGTTTAAAAAAATCCTGACATATATATTAGCCCAACCTTTCCCTCATTTATTAAACCAATCTGTATACCAGTCTTAAACATATTTTCAAAGATACCAGTAACAGACGTAACTTCTTATAACAACTTAAGCCTAGGTCCCACTGAGCATTGTCTGCCGCGGTGATAAACTCCCGATTCAAATTTTTTCAGGACACTGGGAACAGGCTCCTCGTGGTCTAGGAGGAGCTTTAGGGAAGTCATGAGACAGTTTTTGATATCGGAAGGAATTGTGATGAATCGTGTGGTATCGGAAGAAATCGGGAGACCATCGCCGATGTGGAATTCCTCAGTGGGACCTAGGCTTTATACACTTATGATGTGTCTATATCGGATAAAGCGTTTTTGGATTTTTATAAATTGTCTTATATTGCCATGATAAAGTGTCTATAGACAGACTTTAACACTCTGACGACATCTATCTTGTAAAATAAAAAATAACATAGATCTAAGAAAGCGGATCTAGGAATAGATATATCCTCTGAACATGCTTTCCAATTTGCAGATTTCATAATAAATTGTTTGATGGAAATACTTGTATGTAATGATGTATTTTGTTGAACAAATACTGACATAATGGTCAGTTTAGAGAATGTTCGTGATCATTACGTTAATTATTCTTGCTATATACGAATGTAAATTGCTCACTAGTCACGTTCTACAAAACACATTATGATATAGTCATATCGATTATTGTCATTTCTATTTTAGTCTGGCATACAATCACGGTGCAATGTGGCAGTCAGCATTTATTAATTTCACCCGAGTATTTCCTTTTATGGCAATCATGTATATATCATACCATCATTAGTAATTTATCACCACATTTCATGGACCATAACTTTTATACCACTTTTGGCGTCTTCCCTCATAATAACATATACTATTACAGTTTGTGTGGGTTTGTGGGTTTTAATATGATTTATTTTATACCTATTTATTTAAGGCCCATTGTGAAACAATTTTTTAAACTTATATTAATCACCATCGACACCTCATTTCTGATGTAATCCATCTCCACGAAGGCATGAGAGAAGAGAAGCTAGTTTCCCTTCTTTTGCTGAACGTCTAGCAAGGGAATTGCTGGTATTATCTTTATTTCGTCTTTGGTATGACGCGGCCTGGGATCGAACCCGACATCTCCCGCACTCGAAGCGGACGCTCTGCCACTAGGTTATCGAGGAGGCGGTCAGTTCTGACATGACACCGAAAACGTGTATATAGATGTACATACATTGTGCGTGTTTATGATATGTCTACCTCTGTCAAACCTACGTTAAAAACATTTCAAACACCGCTATTACTAAACCTGTCTATAGAGACAACACATTTGTTTTCCCATCAGACCAATTCAATGACATATTTAACCTGTTGAGAGCGACCATCAATCAACAACGACCACACCTTGCTGTTTTCATGCCTAGTCTCGGGAAATAGGTTTGACTGTATTTATAGAGGTATAGACTGTGAATGTTTGTAAGTGGACACTAATCATTAAATGCAGCTCGCCAAGGGCAACATCATACTTGATGACGTCACTTATATTGACCTAGGGGGTTGAGAGAGGTTGTTGCCCTTGGAAAGTAAACATTAAATCCTCATTAGGATATCAATTAAGGGATTGTAACGTTAGAAGAGAGATTGTGAGATTGTGGCTCAAGGAAGTTGTCCTGATCAGTTTTGTCAATGCACCGTAGCTTAACACAACTTAGCATGACTATATGTAAGTAAATGACCCATAAAGAGTAAATGTAGATATACCGGTTAGTAAGAAACAATACGACTAATTTAGTATAAACATTTTTTCTGTCCCTAATATGATATTCCATGAAATGTAGAGTATTGTCAGTCCATTTGATTTTACGATGATTCAGCTAACGACTGATCATCATGTATAGTGTCTGTTTTCTGCCAACTCCGTTCTGTAATTGTGGCACGGGCACCAGCATGACTAAACGAACGCACCACCGAGCGACAGAGGGCCAATCTTGTGCACTCGAACCAGGGTTACATTTAACATGCATGAGAACACCGATCTGCCGGCACCCCGCGAGAGAACAAAGTCAGCATAAAGCAACCATTACCGGTAACCGGACCACGCCCTTTCGATTCTGATATAAAATATCAGATATATTTTCACAATAGTTGCATCGAGGCGCTGAATTCCATAATCACTAAAATAGCAGCTTAATTAGGTTGGATTGCTGTGCAAGTATTGGTGATCATAATCAATAAAATACAATAATACGCTGACAATATCAATGCTTAATTGGTGGTTATATCTCATCCATTCAGGAAACCTTATCTAAATATTGCAGGGTGTTATTCTCAACCAACATTATGATTAAAATAACTGATCAAAAGATTTCTCGATATTGTTTCATTTTCTCGAAATCTTCACTGAAGATTCCCACATCAATTACTGTTTACTGGAGATGGTTTATTTCCCTCGATGAATAGGTAGACAAGATTGGGTCAAGGACACACACCAATGTTTAGCCCAATAATAACACAAATATCAGAAAATGAGCAGATAGAAAGGTGTTACAATTGCCATTTTACATATAATGTATAGAGGCTCACCTACTTCACACAAACAACTTGCCAATGGAATCTCTTTACTTAAAGCATTTTTCAAATTTCTCCGGTTGGGTCTCTTTTACCATTATCAATACATCCGAAAACAACTAATAAGGAAGAAAATAAACCGTTTTGCATTATATAACATAAGTCTGATTCTTTTGACGTACATGTAATAGAAATATACAATTACTGTACAATACAGACACATAGAAACAGCTGACTCAGCTTTTGACAGCAGACGAGGCTAGCAGTAAAAGTGACATAATTTCCCGGGGGAATTTTCCCAAAAAAACTTATTCGTTAATTCACGTTATTGATTCAATCACAATGCAGTGAGGAAACTTGTTTAATTAGATTTATCGTAATTGGTTAGCAATGTGTGGTGGTAGCTATTTACTTTCAGTAATAAAATTAAAGACATAATTTATAGTGAAGCCACGTGTTGTATTGGCTAGTTTTTTGCAAAATGTATCAGCGACTTCTTCTTTTGAATATATATACCGATTTTGGATTTACCGTAACTATATCAAGCGGTTATTTGGAGCCCCTTGCTAAAACTAACTTTCAAATCATAGTCTTACTATTTAGGTATTTGTACGGATGTCAGTTGTTCGTTTTTCTAAGGCATACAGCATGCTACCCGATTAAATCAATATAAATTAGCTCTACATATCTTCAAAAATAGATTAAAAACTATAAAAGTTATAAAATTTACATTACTAAAATACAGTATTCTACCCTAATTCTAGCTGCACTTCTGAAATTTCAGCTAATTATATTTCAATGTGTATTTTGAAGACTGTATTTGAGACAACGTAGCTAACACGTTCGTCTTACAATATGCAGCTCACTTGTGTCCATACAATATGTATGCAACAGCTACAATAGCTGTTGTTTTAGTGTCCATACAATATGCAGCAGCTACAATAGCTGTTGTTTTAGTGTCCAGCTACAATAGCTGTTGTTTTAGTGTCCATACATTATGCAACAGCTACAGTAGCTGTTGATTTAGTGTCCATACATTATGCAGCAGCTACAATAGCTGTTGATTTAGTGTCCATACATTATGCAGCAGCTACAATAGCTGTTGTTTTAGTGTCCATACAATATGCAGCAGCTACAATAGCTGTTGTTTTAGTGTCCAGCTACAATAGCTGTTGTTTTAGTGTCCATACATTATGCAGCAGCTACAATAGCTGTTGTTTTAGTGTCCATACATTATGCAGTAAGCAGCTACAATAGCTGTTGATTTAGTGTCCATACATTATGCAACAGCTACACTAGCTGTTGTTTTAGTGTCCATACATTATGCAGCAGCTACAATAGCTGTTGTTTTAGTGTCCATACATTATGCAGCAGCTACAATAGCTGTTTTTTTAGTGTCCATACATTATGCAGCAGCTACAATAGCTGTTGTTTTAGTGTCCATACATTATGCAGCAGCTACAATAGCTGTTGTTTTAGTGTCCATACATTATGCAGCAGCTACAATAGCTGTTGTTTTAGTGTCCATACAATATGCTGCAGCTACAATAGCTGTTGTTTTAGTGTCCATACATTATGCAGCAGCTACAATAGCTGTTGTTTTAGAGTTAGGGTTAGCTGAAACAATAGAATCCTGCATAGCAGCTAATAGTCAATCCCGATGAATAACCGCACTAAATTGTGTGTGGTGGTCCATTGTGAAACGTGTGGTTTGAAAACCAAACACGTCCAGTTGCGGAGCTCGAACCCCGCATTAGCAGTTGTCTGATGCGTCAAATCAAACCCTGGCAGTTCACAAAATGATTTATAAAACATGTACCAGTAGTGTGTCTTCTTAGGAAACGTAACATTAATGTTCTATGTATACTTATCTTGGAGAATGTCATACATAACAAACGGATTCAAACGGTGGACTGAGATCATTGCAAAATCGATGTTCGTATGTTAGTAAAATTGGAGAATGTGATATTCTCGTATAATGATAATGTTCACAATATTTCATTGCCTTGGAAACCACAACATTCTCATATATCCTTATCAATAAATGTAGAAGCTCACAGGTGGTTCCGATATGTATTCCTTGATTATTGATAGAAACAAAGAGCACATAAAATTTGTGGTATTCTCATTACATGTACGTTTAATGAATACGTATGACTGGTTTGTCATCAAGAGGCGACTGTAGGCCAAAATGCTTGTCTCATCAACAACTTTGGCAGTCTCAAAACTTAGATGATACTCTAAATAACTGGTTGTGACCACAGGTAACTGTATCATTGATAAAGACTCTTTATAATAAATTGTTTTTATAAAATTTATAGATAACATAAATTTTATAACAAATACTCTTTATCAATGATACAGTCAGCTACCTGTGGTTCTGACCGCCTCAAATTTAAAACAAGCTCAACAAATCTTATTTTAGGTGAGGTGATGTGATAGTTTATTACCCTCGTCAATGTGTGTGTCTGGGTCGAGGGCATCCCAGTACACACTTTACAAATTCTGAATTAGTATAAGTTTGGATGAGTAAACAAGGCAATATTTTATATGTAATATGCTTAGCAAAATCTAAATAAAAAACCCTTTTAGATAATATGTAATCTGGGAACTTGACCGACTGTTGTATGGAGATGCTATAAAATGTTGCTTTATTCTTTACAATCTAGTAACACCAAATAAGTGGCTTTACAATCGGACATATACAACACTGAACTTTCGTTAAAGCAATGTTTCACAAATTAAATATGTGTTGCATCAAACGGCTTTGCGGAAAAACATAACTGTTACATAACAATATTTTGCAAAAACACAAATCGGTAAAAAGTACTAAAACCCCGCGTAAACATAAACAACAAAAAACAACCAAAATACGTGCAATAGCAAAATTATATTAAATTAGGAGAACCACTTACAAACACACTAGCTATTGTCCGTTTCATCATCATTAACGCGCATTTGAGTGAATTAGTTGTCATATTTTGGAAGTATCTGATACCCTGAAGAATTAATTATGAAATTTCATTCAAGTAGATAAAATGATGAAACATGTATTGTGTGACGTATTTTATCACATTTTTGTTTTTTGTTGTTCGGACAAATTTAGTGCTTTAAATCGTGCAGTAATCTCAACAACAAACAACATGAAAAAGCAACAACATCAATAAAGATACACCAACGGCAGCTGCAAAATAATATTATCATCACAATCTCCATAAACAAAAACAGCAGCAGCAGCAGCAGCAACAGCATCATCATCAACAACAACAACAACAGCAGCAGCAACAACAACAACAACAACAGCAGCAGCAACAACATCAGCAGCAACAACAACAACAACAAAAACAACAACAGCAACAGTAACAGCACCATCAGCAACAGAAGCAGCAGCAGCAACAACAAAAACAATAACATCAACAGCAACAACAACAACATCAACAGCAACAGCACCACCAACAACAAGAACAGTAACAGCAACAACAACAACATCGACAACATCAACAACAACAACAACAGCAACAGCAACAACAATAAAATGACAGATACAACCAGGGCAGCAACAACGGCAACATTACGTAGGATGCAAACAGAGCAACAGCAGTAACTCTGATTAAACAAGAAGACACAAAAAGCAACAACTTCAATAACCAAAAAAAGACGAAACAACAGGAGAAGCAGTTATCATTCATAATAAAAAGTCACGTGTACGATCTGCCTACATGTTATTACTAAAGCCTGTTAGATAATATATTGTGTCATAAAACATGTCAAAATGTACATAAATTAAAGAAATTGATGTCTACCAGAGTTTTGAACGCGTAGGAGGTGGTGGTATTATTTTGATTTAACTAAATAAGTTGGTGGACTTGGGCGGAGAACATCACACACAAAGACGCATGTATGAATATACCAAATTTACGATCATTATAAATAACCCGAAATCTAAACCGTGAACTATGATATTAAACAATAAACAACACACTCATACATTATTAATGTAACACCAACATTGCTGCTGGTGCGTGACTTTGAAAGAACTTAAAGCAATCGAGCAGGTGACACAATTATTCATGCGTTGTTTTTATTGCATTCCTCTATCTTCCCGCCTTTTCAGATGAGCAGGCGATGATCGCGCGCGTATTTTTTATGCAAACAACAGATGTAAACAGTACAGCCATTGGCTAATAGATTGTGTGTACATTTTCTAACTAGGTTATTATTGTCAAGTTGTAAACAAGTTTGGCCTTGAACTGAGCAAAGTACTCGTCTGGTCCGATTTCAAGCAGATTTTGTCCGCTTAAAATATTAAAGATAAACAATGTATCAATAGTACAATGTACTATTTAAAGCTTAACCTTTGGTATAGCTTATAACACCCATTAGCTGGTAAATAACACACTGCGGTTTAAGAAATGCATAACGCAGACGATATTTCACCGTAAAAATAGTGTTGCCATAATATAAACTCTGTTCATTCAGTACAAGAGCACTTGTATTTTCACGCACAAATATTAAAGGAAGTTCTTCGAGCTACACATGGCGAAATTCAACAATAAACCCAAGGAGAACCAAGATCGGTCTTTGAAAATAATTCTGATACTGAATAGAAGTATAAAGACAACTGATGTGGATAAAGACTTCAGATGTGACAGAAATCTCTTCCTGCTTCCTTTGTCAGATTCTTTAAATGTTATTCCCGTCTTTATTGTATGCGCTAGTTCACGAATGGTACGAATCATCTTTGTTGGATATAGCCGGGCGTCACCCGTGTATTGCACCTCTAATTCTAACTGGGTACCAACCAAATACAAGGAAGTATCCATCTGTCAACATACTAGTTAGATCTACATATAATGACAGCATTGATATACATTGATATATGATACGTGTATAGGTAATTCACTGAAAGGTGAAACCACTTATCTCACAGTACATTGTATTTTAAAATCCGGGTTTATGAGTCACTCACTGCCAATGTGTCATTGAAAAAAAATACAAACACAATGAAAAAATGTGAAATTTATACATCTTTTAAACTACATATGTAGGAATCAATTTCTGTAAAAATGAAATTTACATGTGTATAATTATGCTATGTCTAAAATTACTTTCAAAATGTGCATACTTTTAACCATGTATGACGAGCGTTCAATTCTGAACGCCACATTATCACATTATAGCACGTCCTATAACACATTAGTTCTCATAAGTGTTGGTGACTAGCTGCGTGTGACAAAATTTCGATATAATTTCATTGTAAGTGCAATGTTTCTCACGTTCAGTGATGTGTCTACGTGTATACGTGCGAAACAGATGGTAACAGAATAGACCATTATCACAGTCCCATGATTCCATTGTCGCTGTCTCGCTGCCGTAAGCATTTTTATATTCATTATTACAGCTTTCAACACAAGCAATGTTTCGAAAAATATTTTTCGACGATCTACGATCAGCAAGTAATGGATTAGATCTATATAATATTATGATTCAGAACGTTTATTATTCATGTTGCACAGCTGCTAGTTGTCGTCTGTCCCTAGTACAGTCAAACCTATAAAAAGACAAAATGTAAACACAGACCACTATTACCAAACGGTTAAACATGCCTGTAAAAACCGTCGCATGTATCTCCATTAACACCCTTTTCAATGACATTTAACCTGTTAAGAGAGAGGCTGCTCGCCAACAATGACCATTTTTGCTGTTCATACATGTGTTGTCTATTGATGATCTGTACAGAGTTGACTGTAGATACCGATTAGGTCACGAACTATAGATTGTGTTCGCAATACCAATAAAACGTCTCTGGTTAAGATATTGAATACTGTTGTTGTTCTGTATAACGAGATCGTTCCATGTCACACATGTTTGGCCCATGTTGTATGTTGTATATGACTCAGACAATTGTCCCAACATCTGTTGATATATATGATATTCGTACATGTTGTATTTATCATGTGATAGACACGCCATTGGTTGTTTTACATGCATATCATGTGAACCAATGTTGCTTGCCAATGAACGTGTTCAACTGTATGTTGTATTTCATTCATAACAGTGCGTTTGCAACATACTACCGAAACTATGTGACATTTGAACGTAGTTACGTTGCTTACATCAAAATATTATTGAAATGTGTATGTGTTCCGTGTATAGGAAAAACAAATGGCTTAATTTGTCCCTGTTTTTAAAACAAAAATAAAAATGCATGTTCCAATAAATCTGTCATACAATTCAAATTTGACAAAACTCAGGACCAAATTAAGCCATAGAAACCGACGCCTAGGTTATGAAGTCGTAAATAGTTAACATTTGATATAAACTTAAGCCAAAGTACTTTTTATATGTGGCTAGACATATATGTATCTATATCTTATCATTCTGGCTTAGTAATTCTAAATAGATGGTGGTAATGCACTTTTATTGTGCTACATGTAACCTTTGTTGTGCTTAATTTGAAACAATAATTATCGGATCATTTCAGTTGCAGGTAATTTGCACATCACAGATTACTGGAAGCACCAGATGCCTGACGTGTGTGTCAGTAGTGAACTTTGTGCACTTGCAGTAATAATTTATACACTGCAGCGTAAGGATGTGAAACCGTTGCCATATTGCAACATTGTAACTTTCCTCTGATACACTGCACAAAAAACCAACCCAATAGCTTTTTCTGTATCATAAAACAAGACAGAAGAGAGTAGATAGAGTGGATAGTAACTTCACGCACGTGGTAATCTGTTTTAGAATCGTGGGGTAATAAATATACTCGTGGGAAAATAGATTACTTATTTTTTTCTGCGTTTCTGTGATTGACGATTGTGCAGCTAACACGTGCATCTCGCTTGCAGAAGCAGAACACACATTGACTGACATCACTACTATGATTCACTAGTGTACTTTATAAATCATTACCAACATACCGTAATTATATTATGTATATTATATAACCAATGTATAGTCAAAACAACTATGTTACACTAAATCCTCATACCGACACGAACAGCACCCCAACAATTGGGGCCCGGCCGTGAAACAATTCACGAACGCAATGACATCACTGTACGTACTTGACACACTGAATAAAATGAACCTTTGTTTACGTTATATAAGCATACTGTGCACGAGTTTTCTGGTTGTTTTTCCTAACCCTTTTACTTCAATTGTCATTTTAGCATTTTTGCAAAGAAACATTGCTCTTAGTTAGAATTTTAGCTCGGGAACCAGACTTGTACTACATTTACAAGGAACCAAGTGAACCAGGCAATGTATTACATCCAGTTATTTGGTGATATAGTGTCAGCAATCACTTATAGATGTCATTTACGCCATCGGTAACGCTTGAAAGGTTTGCAGGACAAGGCTACATATATATCAACGACAGACCAGTAGCACTGTAACACATTGTTGTGATCACGCGACTATTTTTATTCGAATGCAGTCCATGAACCAGGCTTGACGTATTATTTACTGATTAGAAACAATCAAGATATATATTGCATCAGACAGTCTGATTATATTGTATTATCAGTCACTTATAGGTTTCATTTACGCCATCGATAACAAGTGAAAATGTTTGCAGGACAAGGATTGCTAAATATATGTGACAATATACGAGTACTACGGTTGTGGTCACTCAATTGTTTTGATACAGATGCACTTGTTGGAATGACAGTCCAGGAACCAGGCTTGTCGTATAAGTTTACAGATCCAAACCAAACAAGAGACATATAACAAGTACATCAAAGTATCTGGTGACAAAGTGTTATCTATCATTATGGTTTCATCTACGTCATCGATATCAAGTGAAATGGTTTGCAGGACAAGGTTGTATACAACTTTATCGGACAAGTAGTCAACACGCGACTGTTTTGATACAGAGGTACTTGTTAGAATTTCAGTTCGGAAACCAAGCTTGCCGTATATATTTACAGATTCGAACAAAAACAAGATAATTTAGATATTTCATCAACCAGTGATAATGCAGTGTTTTCAATCACTTATTGGGTTTCATCTACGTCATCCATGGCAATGGAAATGTGTTAAGGACATTGTATACATTTGATCTGATTTTACCAACAAACCAGCCAGATAACAATATAGGACAAGTTGTGAATACGCGACTACTTTGATACCGAGAAGAAAATAAAGTCCGCTTGCACATGTCTATCAAAAACGTGATATTTACTCTAATTAAAAATGTATGGTATGCGTCTTCGTTCACTGCATTGTATGTACTAGTATATGATTAAAGCTCTTATCGGCGAAATATTAGTTTGGTATGCAAACAATCGGTATAAGCATCTGTATATTCTGTAACCAGACGATAGTCCATTGTTTTCCATCAATAACATCCATACTCCTTGACGCATCTATCCAGGTTACTGAACGCGCATCAAACATTTTAGCAGCGACATGTGTAATAAACGATATCATAAAGGCCGTCATGAATGATATGTGAGTCGACATTCGAGTGATATCGAGTATTATTTAGCTTCCATTTTAAGACCAGGTCGAGGTGATTGTTTAAACAAACGAAATGCTATAAAACCTTGCAAAGGAGACTTCGTTATTAGGACTATGGTACTTTTTAATATGCTCTCAATTGTAATGGCCCAGCTAGGATACAAACGGTCGTATCGCAAATGACGTATTTGTTGATAAACGTTAAACTAACTTTGACTAACAAATAAATCAAAGAATAACCGCACAACGGACACAGTTCTGTGTTTTGAATAAAACATGTCCATGTCCACGTAGAAACGTATCATGAATCAGTAACGACCTGATGTGTGTACATACGAGGGGTGTTCCATATGTATTGTCACTGTCCTTTGCATTTTTCTATGGCAATATTTAGAAGGATTCTACGATGACTGTCTAAAAGGTGCATGTTTCTATTCTATATCTGGAAAATTACATAGCCTTTCGTCAACAATGCTTGTAGTTTCACGCACCGATAACTTCATATCAATTGTACTTTGATCGCAAATTCTTCCCAAAAATCAATGTTGATGGTCAATGGCTTACATACCTGCATGATATGTCAAATTCCAATCAATTAAACTAATCGAAAATTTTCATTGAAAAGTAGCATGCTTTTTTGACTAATTTTGACACTTATTTTCGCGACTTTGAAATGCTCTTATTTTGTTAAAAATGGCAATCAAGTACAGCAAATCATGTTTTTATCGAAGGAATTTACAATATTTACGGTATGATAGTTGTGGAATAAGAATATTTCCCGAAAGGAAGTTTTAATCGATAGTTATTCGAACAAAGTCGCAGTGCTTTGAAAAGACAACAGAAACAACATTCCGGTAATTAAATTTTATTGATTTTTTCACGAAATATCGCGGGAATCTTGATGGTTCTAGAAATGTATAAAGATTTAAAGATATCAACGATTTTTTTTATTTGTGACCCAAGTGACAATACATATGGAACACCCCTCGTATTTTACTAGTCTCTTTGTTACAACCTTACCTACTCTTTTTTCAATTTTGCCTGATTGTAACAATGTTATGCACCATTTTCAGTGTTCAGTAAAAAACCTTAAAACTTGCGATGAAGCTGTTACCTATTTAGAGACACATTAAACCCTCGGCAGAACCAATTAGTTTACACTCGTGCAGAGCATTCATGGCACAAAACAATTTCACGTAAAGATCAATTTATTCCCTCAAGTGAAACCATAATTTCAAAGTATAAAACTTATTTGTTTCCAGGCAGCGACCGATTTTCTATGTTTTATTGCAGAGCAATTTCTGCAACTCTCCTGTAACAAGTAAAGATAGAACATGAGAATAAATTGAAGAGGCAACCGTAGTACGAGCGAGCAGGCCCTTTTTTACTATATTTCTTATTCTTGTGTAAATGTATGTACGTTTGATTTTCTATATTCTTACTTGTGTTTAATTGTCTATATTCTCTAGATTTTAGTAGAAATGTATATTTCTATAAAATAGAATAATACATTGTATTTTTGGAAAGCTAGCAGACATTATCTATCATAAAACTTTAAAGTTCTCGGATTTCACCGTTTATGGGATATCAGGGAAACCTTAATAAAATATATGGTGAAGTAGAAGAGTTCATGGGAAATACATTGCGTAAATCAAAGCTAAAGTGAGGAGGCTGTTTCTGTGAAAGACGTATTGTCAGCATGGTTGGCATTTCGTCGTTGCCGCTGGGGTGCCAGATTTGCGTTATAGCTTTATGGAACGTGTGCAATATTGGCGTTCTTTCTTTTTGGTGCCATACTTAGAAAGGACGACACACGTACGAGTAAATAGTGTTCCGTTGTTGTGGAGCGTGCTAGATTGATGTTAAAACGCTCAGTGTCAGTGGAGCGGGGAACCAAAATCTGCCGGCCGTAGGGGTAAATGAGAGTGACCATGATCAGATTTCAAGCTGTTGTAGTCCGCCTAAATTCTATGCAACTTAAATTACTATACGATAAACAACGTAGTGATAATAACCATTTGATAAGGTTACTGGCCATCGGCATTAAAGTGACGCATTTCGGCAAAAAGAATGATTGTTATGAATAAATAACACAACCCAGTAAATCCCATATCAGCACATTAAATGTTGATGAAATAAATATTTCATCAACATTTAATGTGCTGATTTCTTCGTACGATTGTGAACTTTAAAACATTTCATCAAATGTTTGTACTGCATTTGAAATACGTGCCAAGATAAATGGAGAGCAGAGAGAAAGCCTTTTGAGAGAACCAAAGAACTAAACGTTCACTGATGGTATGATTATGATAGCATGCGTGGCTTCCTTGACATTGACTACCATCCGTGTCTTATTGGATGATTCAGTTATTTACGAACAAACAAAAGAGAAAGTATTCATGTTTTCAGCTTTCATCATGAGCAAAAGTTCAATTCTAAAAAAAGTAAATATGTCTCCAAGTAATGGATACTTGATATGCAGAACGTTTATTATTCATGCCGCATGGACCACTATTACCTGTCGGTCAATGCCATCTTTTTTCTCTATCCTGTATTTAACCTATAAAGAGCGACTACCTGTCTAAGAAGACCGGAGTTTGATGTTTCCATTGGAAGTATGTACAATTAGGTTTCACTGTAAGTATAAGAGGGGTTGCTTACAAACGATTGTGTTTGCAATATCAATATAACTGTTCTGGATACCATACAGAATATTGTTGTTGTTTAGTACATGTATTTTAAGTCATTGATGGCCACACATGTTTGTCATGTCTTACATGACTCAGACGATTCCCCCAACATGCCACAGAAAACTAAAGCCTCGCCGCTAACTTATGCTGTGCTTCATTTGAAGTAATAATTATCGTATCATTTCAGATACATACAATTTGCTCATCACAGATTACTGGTTGTACCAGATGCCAGACGTGTCTGTAGTCAACTTTGTGCACTTGTAGTAATTATCTATGCGTTGTAACTTGTAGCGTAAAAGGCAAGTCCAACCGTTGTCGAATTAGCAACATAGAAACATGCCATGGTATATAATAGTAAATACACTGCACAAAACGAAACCAATCGCTCTTTTATGTACCAATAAACGAAACAGAAGAGAGTTGACAGTAACTTAACGCACGTGTTAATCTAATTCAGAATAGTTAGGTAATAAATATATTTATGGGAAAATATATTTACTTAATTGTTTCTAACATCAACAGAGTCCTTTATAAATGATTATAAACACAATATTAGCACATGGTTGTCAAAGCAACTATGCTACCCTGAGTGTCGAAACATATTCAGTTTGTGAAGAAACACCGACACGAACAGTACCACAACATCATTGACTCGGTGCTTGGCCTTGAACAATTTACGAAGGCATTGGTATTATTTGCATTGTTCCGTTTATTTTCTTCGTAAGATACTTGGTACATGACTATACTTGACACACTGAATAAAATTAACCTTTGTTAACATATTGTGGATGTTACTAGTATATATGCCTACAGAGCATGAGTATTCTAATGGTTCATTCCATGTATTTTACTTCAATTGTTTACATTGAGACACTGCTCGTAGTTAAGACTTTTAACTTGGGAACCATCCTTGAACAACATTTACAGGGAACCAGGTGAAACAGGCGATGTATTATATCCAATTATCAGGTGATATAGCGTCATATATCACTTATAGATGTCATTTACGCCATCGTTAACATGTGAAAAGGTTTGCAGGACAAGGCTACATATATATATCAACGACAGACGAATAACACTATATGTTGTGATCACGCGACTATTTTGATTCGCTTAATAATGTTAGAATTTCAGTCCATGAATCAGGCTTGACGTTCGAAACAACCAAGATATAATTATATTGCATCAGACAGTCTGATGATATTGTATTATCAGTCACTTATAGTTTTCATTTACGTCATCGATAACAAGAGAAACGATATGCAGGACAAAGCTAAATCTATGTGGCTACATTCGAGCACTATATAGTATATATTATATATGTGACCTGACACTCAATTGTAACAGACAAGTTGTGGTCACGCGACTGTTTTGATACAGAGGCACTTGTTAGAATTTCTCGGAAACGAAGCCTGACGTATATATTTACATATTTGAACCAAACAAGAGATATATTACATCACACAGTGTGATAATAAAGTGTTATCAATAATTTGTAGCTTTAATTTACGTCAGCGATAACAAGCGAAAAGGTTTTCAGGACAAGGTTGCATACACGTGACCGGATTTTACCAACAAACCAGCCAGACACAACCGTATTGGACAAGTCGTGATCACGCAACTATTGTGATACAGTGATAACAAGAAAATTTAGTCCGCTTGCACATGTCTACCAAAAACGTGATATTTACTCTAGTTAAAAATGTATGGTATTCATCTTCGTTCTCTGCATTGTATTTACGTACTAGTATATGATTAAAGCTCTTATCGACGAAATGATGTATGCAAACAATCGGTAGTGGTATGCCATGAAGCATCTCTATATTCTGTAGCCAGATGATATTACATTGTTTTCCATCAATAACATCCATACTCATTGACGCATCTCTCCTGGTTACTGAGCGCGCATCAAACATTTTAGCAGCGACATGTGGTATAAACGATATCATAAAGGCCGTCATGAATGATATGTGAGTCGACATTCGAGTGATATCCAGTATTATTTACCTTCCATTTTAAGATTAGATCAAGGCGATTGTTTAAAAAAACGAACAACTTTTAAACCTTGCAAAGGGGAATTCGGAATTAGGACTTTGGTTCTTTTCGAATTTGCTCTCAATTGTAATGGCCTAGCTAGGATACAAACGGTCGTACCGCAGTTGACGTATTTGTTGATAAACTTAAAACTAACTTTAGCTAACAATTAAATCAAAGAATAACTCAGAGGCACAACTGTTCTGCGTGTGCATGTTCACGTAGAAACATATCATAAATCAGTAGAGACCTGGTATGTACATCTATTTACTAGTCTCTTGGTTAAAAAAATTACTTATGCTCTTTTCCAATTTTGTAACAACCATTTTCACAAGCGCTCAGTCATTTACAATAGGACTCTTTCTTATTGAAACCGTATATATTTATAAATGCATGGAATTCTCGGTTGAACCAATTGCTTTACACCCATGCAGAACATTCATGGCACAAAAAATTTCACGTAAAGATTAATGTTTCTCTCGAGTAAAAGCAGAATTTAAAAGCAATACTAGATCGGTATAAAAATGAATTTGCTTCCGGGTACCAGATTTGCATTATATTTTTATGGAACGTATGTCAGATTTGCGTTCTGTCGGGGACTTTTTTCTATCTATCTAAAGAATGAGAGTGAATACGAGTGACATTGGTCCTGTTTTAAGCTGTTTTGTCGTCCGCTTAAATACTATACAATTTAACGACTATACGTTAAAGAATGCAGTGTCATTTACCTTTTGATAAAACGTTACTGCCCATCGGCATTTTAGTAACGCATTTTGGCACAAACAATGATGTATTGTAAACAATAAGAAACAAAACTCTTAACATGTAAATCCAATAATTATTTCATCAGCATTTCATGTGCTGATGTAGCGTACGATTGTGACAATAAAGCTTGTAATTATCTAGTTATTCCATGTAATCTCCAATATAATCAGTAGGAGTACTGTCGTACTGATTTAATCATTGCCGTTATGTAGACAGACTTAGTCTTTATTACTAATCATTTAACACGTAAAGTATGTATTCCTCGATAGTATAGTGGTAAGTATCCCCGCCTGTCACGCGGGAGACCGGGGTTCAATTCCCCGTCGGGGAGTATTATTTTTATTATTGTTTAAAATCATCAATGTTCCCTAGTCTGGGATACCATTGTTTGTATCGCAAATGACGTAATTCTTTGTTAATACAAATAACCATTGTTGATTAGATGGTGGTAAACCGAAATATTGTGAATGAATGACAGAGGTTAATATGTCATACACAAACTTTTGCTCCGGATATGTCTGACTGCTTGATGCGACTGGCTATTGAATGGATTGTCGTGTTGTTACTGCTCAGTTTCATGTGTACTTGTGATTTGTGATTTTTGTTTCTCGTGTATTCTTTGCATGCATTTTGTGCTTTATTGCTTTTAATTTCTCGAGTGTTTTTGTGCATTTCGTGCTCTGTATCTTTTCGTTTCTCATGTTTTCTTTTTGCGCCTGTCGTTCTACGTAGCTTTTAGTTTGCCGTGTGTTCTTTTTCGTACCTTTGCGCCCTATTGTTTCTGTTGTAAGCTGCCTTCCTTGTTTGATTTGTTATTATCATTTCGCATATAGAAAGATTGACAGTTCTGTGTGCAAAATACAAATAAATCACTGAGTAGTTGGATAAGAGTTCTGTGTTTTGAATAATACATAAGATGTTCACGAGGATACCTATCATAAATCGCTAACGGCCTCGTGTATGTACATGTATTTACAAGTCTCTTCATTAAAACATCTTAATCATGCCATCTTCAAATTTGCCTGATTGTTACAATGTTATGCACTTTCTTTTCCCATGTGTGCAGTTAGTAACCGCATCTGCATCTATTTGTCGAAACTGTTTCATAAAACTCTCGACAGAACGAATTGGTTTACACTCATGCAAAACATACATGGCACAAAACAACTTCAAGTACAGATCAAATTATTCTCTTATGTAATAACAGAATTTCAAAGCAATACTGACTGGGTATAAAATGTATTTATTTTCAGGCGGATACCGATTTTCTAGATTTAATTGCTGAACACTTTCTGCAACTCGTCTGTAACAAGTAATGATAAAACATGCGTTGAAACTGAAGAGACAATCTCTCCACCATTTATATAGCTCATGGGAGATATGCTAGTAAAGGAAAAGTAAATAAATGTTAAGGAGGCTGGTTCGGTTAACTCCGTATTGTCATCGGGGTTGGCATTTTGTCTTTGCGGCTCGGGTGCCAGATTTGCGTTATGGCTTTATGGAACGTGTGTCAGACTGGCGTTCGGTCGTTTTGGCGCCACACTTAGAAAGGACTTTTTACGTACGAGTAAATGGTGTTCCGGTCCAGATTGTCGTTATGACGTTCTGTCTTTGTAGCGCAAAGATCGCCAATCTGCCGTCCGTACACGAAAACAAAATATGAACTTACAATTCAGCAAACGTGACAAACAGACAGACTAATTTAACCTCCATCAAATAAAACATTGTTTGAATTCGATCTATCGCAATTGCTGGTACGTTTTCGGGGATTTTATTTTCTATCTTTCTAAATAGTGGTCTCTTTTCGATTTCAAGCTGTTTTTGTCCGCTTAAATACTACACAACTTTAATTACTATACGATAAACAATGTAGTGTTATTAACCTTTTGATAATGTTACTGCACATCGGCATTTAAGTATGCAATTATTGTAAATAATAAGAAACGAAACTCAGTCCAATACTTATTTCATCAGCATTTAATGTTCTGATTAAGAGTACGATTGTGACAATATAGCAGCATGAAAATTGTTAGTACCTTTAAATTATTTCATGTCCGTACTGATTTGCAAATATATGTCTAAATAAATGGTAAGAAGTGGGAAAGCCTATCGAGAGACCCAAAGATGATCATGATGACATGTGTGGCTTCCTTGTTCAAAATCCACCACCATTCATGTCTAATTGGACGATTCAAGTTATTACAAACAAATAAGAAGGAAGAATTCATTTGCCAGCATACTTGTTAAACTAATCGGGAGCATACTTATATCTGATATATGATATACCTAGGTCACTGGTACGGCCTAGTACGAAAAGGTGAAATTACTTATACCGCAGTATACCTGCAATATTTGTACATCAGTGTGTGGCCACATGTGACGGGTGTTCTATGAAGAACAACAGCAAATAACATAATAATGTTCGCATTGTTCCAATAATTGTAAGACATGGGTGTTTCTCTTAATTTATACCAAACTACATGTGACAGAATTTGCATTCAGTTACACTGTAAGTGCATTGTTTTTTTCACTGTCGGTGGTTGTAGAATTTACAAAAAAGAACATATAACAAACATAATACCAATATCACAAACACGTGGTCATATGTGGTAATGCCTTTCTTCAGCTTCCAACATTAACAAAAGTTCAATTCTCAAGAAAGAGTAAATAATTATATCTCCCAGTAATGGATATATACCGTTATACGGAACTTTTTTGTTCATGATGCCTTGACCACCTGTGAACACATACCACTATTATCTGTGAATATATCTCCAACAAACATTCAACCATCAAGAAAAAACAACATTTTGCTGTACCCATTGAGGCTCTGTACATGTACGATCACGATTGCCTGGAGTTGAGAGTGGGCCGCTTACAAACCATTGTGTTCACAATACCAATAAAACTGTTCGTTCTGGATAATATATTGAAAGCTGTTGTTGTTTGGTACATTTATTGTAGGTCATTCCTGGTCACACATGTTTGGTTAGTGTGTCATGCCTTACATGACTCAGACAATTCCCCAACATCTGTTGATGTCGTGCATGCTGTATATGTCATTGTCGTAAGAGGTCGTTTGAAGTTTTTACTGATGTTTGCATAACATGAGTCGGTGTAATATTTCCAATTACTGAGCAAACTGATACCCTGTTAAATCGGACTTTCAAAATGTGTCCCACTTTTTTCTTGATCATGTATCCCCTGCAGTAGAAGCATAATTAGGTACAACAGTTACGGACAATTACTATTCCCACTAAAGATATATAATTTACTCACAAACCACCTGTACAATTTATATTTCCTCCTTCTTTGGACGTTTTTGAACGTTCGTTGCCGATGGCATTATTACAACATCTATGACGTCAACACCTGCATTGTCACAGGGCATAATTCACTAAACAAATTTTAAACTTATATTTTAGACGAGACTTTGATTATCAATTGAGGACTATATTTGGACCAGTTATAACCATTAAATAAGCGGACATGTATTTTGAGAAACCCTGTATGTCAACGAATGATCGAGTTTTTGATTCACAATATTGTTTTTGCAACTCGCTACCGAAAACTATTTTTACAAATAAACATAGTATAGTTATAGTAAGTTACTTCTATAATACTATGATTGAAATGTTTGTTACGTGTGAATGAATACCCTCAGTATGCTAACGTTGTTTGATACTCAATATAAGCACTTTATCTTGGTAGGCAGTTTTCATCATTCTATGTAGCATAAGCATGTCGAACCGATGCCTAGTTGTATGATCAACCATATCGTTTTAGTTCTGTACTATAACCTGACACACTTACTACAATGAACCTTTGCTTATACGTTGTAAATCATTGATACTATAAGGCCTAGTATTCCAGTACTCTGTTTGTTTTTTACATCTTGTATTTACTTCTGTTTTCTTATCAATTTTAATATAAGACACTGTCTGTAGATAGAATTTGTATTTGGGAACCAGCATTGAACTACAGGGAACCGAACAAGCGATGTATAACACCCAATTATCTGGTGATATAGCGTCATCATTCACTTATAGATGTCTTGCTGAAATGATCAACATATGCTGCTTAAATATGTGGAATGACAATGCAATAGGTTGTATAACAATCTGATAGCAGTTTTCACAAACAGACTAAACAAATTATGACATCATCAAAAGCTAATATCACACGTTTTAGTCGTGTGTTCATCGGTTGTTTATTACGTTGTTAATACAGCTATGTATCCTCTTTGCTGATCAAGTTCGTTTTCAAGTGTATGTTCTTATCACGAAGACAGAAACAAAGAAATCAATGATAAGAATAAAGCCCAGTTTATAATTACCCCACTTTTTGTCTTAAAATGAAAATTTAGACGAGTACCCTCCCTTTGACAATAAAATTCAAACTGTATTTTAAAAGTTAAAAAACACCATGTTGTTGAGTGTAAAATCGCAAAATTTTGTGTTTTGAATGTAACGACATTCTAATTGACCATAAATAAAAATAATTTGCACCACGCGTAAATGTCTCGTGCATTTTACGTGTTTTGATGTTAAATTGTTCAGTGATTAGTTGTATTTAATTTTGAGGAAAAAACTTTATTTATCTAATCTTGTGTTATTCAATAGCATATACACAAAATTTCATGCAGAAATATTCATAAATAAAAAGTTATACGGTAAAAACTCTTGCACACTTACAAAATTTGTTAAGTGTATATTACTTCAATCAGACATATACTTAAATGTTAACAACTACTTATAGTTTACAGTTACGTCATGGATAACAAGTAAAGAGGTTTGAAGGACAAGGCTAAATACTTACATGTGACCTATATGTGTATATGATTTTATCAAAGAACCAGCCAGTCAACCGTTACGGACGAATTGTGGTCACGCGATTGTTTCGATACAGAGACACTTGTTAGAATCAGGCTTGATGTATATCTATTCACAGGTTCGAAACAAACAAGAGATGTATAACATCAGACAATCTTATGAGATTATATTAAAGTTCACTTACAATTTTCATTTACGTCACCAATATCAATGGAAAATGTTTGTAGGACAAGGTTGTGTACACGTGACTAATTCCATACACAAATAACAAGAAAATAAAGTCCACTGGCACATTACTACTTCTAACATTTTTATTCTAATTAACAATGTATGGTATGCGTTTTTATTCACTGCGTTCTATGCATATGATATTAGAACGTACGGACGAGATGTTTGACTGGCATGCAAACAAGCATCTCTATATTCAGTAACCTGACGATCTGATATTGTTTTCCGTCAATAATATACATTTTCCTTGACGTACCTCTCCATGTTACAGAGAGGGGACCAAACATTATGCAAGCTATGAGTGGTATTAACGATATTATATAAGGCGCTATGGATGATACGATAGGTCGACATTCGAGTGTTATCAAGTATTATTTACTTTCCATTTTTAGACCAGGTCGAGGTGATAGTACATGAAGAAATATCTAAACACACATAACCTTAAAGTATTGTTAAGGGACACTTCGGAATTTTGACTTTGTACTTTTAAAATTTGTTCTCAATTGTCACTTATCTGGGATACCAACGATTGTATCGCAAATGACCTATTTGTTAATAAACGTCAGACAATATACTTTAAAACTCCTTACTTGGTCAAGATAACGATTGTTGACGAGATGGTTGCAATTAAAGACAGAAGTGAACATGCCATGCATAAGCTTTCTCCAGCAGCTTAAGTTGCTTAAGTTGCGAACATTTTAAGGATTAATGGGTGTTACTGACTGTAAATTGTCTTCTTCTATGTGTTAATTGTGAACGATCTACTATAAACAGTATTTAAATGTTGTGCACATGTTGCAACTTCGGAGTCCAGCATAAGGCTGCTTCGTTTCTTTCAAACAAATGTAAACTGTTTATGTTGAATGTTGCTTAGTGGATTGTCCTTGCGATGTGGAGTCGTCCTTACGTTCGCTTTTGTCTGGAGGCTTTTGCTCCGGTTATGTCTGACTGCTTGATACGACTGGTTGTCGGATTTCGTAGCTTTTCAGTTACATGTTTTCTTATTTATATTTGGTGTCGTTCTTGTCGCTTGTACTTGTATTTGTTTTGTTACTCGTGTTTTCTTTGTGCTTTTTGTTACTCGTGTGTTCTTTGTGCTTTTTTTACTCGTGTGTTCTTTGTGTTTTTTGTTACTCGTGTGTTCTTTGTGCTTTTTGTTACTCGTGTGTTCTTTGTGCTTTTTGTTACTCGTGTGTTCTTTTTGTGCCTTTCTTGCTCTGTTTGTTTTGTTGTGTGTTGCCTTCCCTGCATGATTTGTTACTATCATTTCGCAGGTGGAAAGATTGACGGGCGTGTGTGAAGTAAATTACAAATAAATCACAGAGTAGTGGAACAACACTTCTGTGTCTTGAATAATACATGTGCATGTTCACATGGAAACGTACATGTATCTGGTTGTTTTCGTGAATAATTCTTACTTACACTCTTTTTCAAGTCTGCAATATTCTGATAATGTTATGCACTTTCTTCTCCCAAGTGTTCAGTCAATAACCATCAATTTTACGGTCTGCCTCTATTTTGTCGAAACTGTTACCGATTTGTAGACGAATTAAACTCTCGACAGAACCATTTCCCATGCAGAACAATAATGGCACAAAACAACTTCAAGTAGAGATTAATTTATTCTCTTAAGTAAAAACAGAACACAAAGCAATACGAGTTGGGCATAAAAATGTATTTGTTTTTAAGCGGCCACCGATTTCAAAGGATATATTGCTGAACAATTGATGCAACGCGTCTGTAACAAGTAGTGTTAAAACATGCGTAGAATTCGAAGAGACGACTGAGGTCTCTTTCTCTTTGTATATTTCATAGGAGTTATAAGGAAAACGTAAATCAAAGTTGAGATAACTGATTTTAGTGAACTGTTATTCGCCACATATCGACATGTTATCGGTGCAGCTTGATGTGTACACTCATTGATATTAGTTATATGCGTCAACCCGTTTTTTAGCGATAGCCGAGTGTACGTACTTTGACCGAAGACATATTGTCCGTAGAACGTACGTTACCATCACACACCAAATGTTATACACAAGTAATTCATGATAAAATTACCCTCAGTACTTTGATTTCGAGACAAAATATCACGCTATGGTGCAATGGGACGTATGGTATCATCGAGGTGGATTGATCTATGACTTGTAAACAACATCCTCACAATATCAATAACATCATGATGCAATTATGATAGTATCATCAACTCTTTATGATCCCATTATAGATAAAGTACTAAATTGGCTTACTGTAGATAATATTAATAGCACTTGACTCACCGAAGATTATAACTAAATAATAATAAGGTAATTTTATTACATCATTTCTTCCCGGTAAACATCTCGTTAAACGTAAACATACAATGTTTGGCTTAGTTATATACGAAAGATCATGAATCAACCACATTATTGTAAACACTAAATTTTGTCAAGGTTTTGTATAGTGTTTAAGCTGTGGATTGTATGTTATATTATTGTATTCGTATATATATAATTATGACCGGAGAAATTGTCATTATACGAAGGTTATAGCCTGTAAAACAGTTTTACTACTTCACTGTTTTATACTGTCAACAAACTCATTATATACGCTACGGATATAATTTTCGGTATAAATTCGACATTGTCAGCATTCTTCTAAAAGTTTGTTAAGGTAAACAAGTACTTATGTAGAACGTTTCAACTAATTATTCTGCTTTCAGGTACCGGTAAAGGGTTTTTAAATGCAATTACCCGCCACACAAACTCAAACAAATCTGATAAGATGATGGTGCCATTGTTTTCTCAGAGTGTGTATCAGCGATTATACTTTGTTTAATTATGGGAGGCGAATAATCTTTTTGTAGCATTGTAAACACAACAGACACTTACAATAATAATATTAATGTTTTTATTAATTGGATGATAATTTCGTATAATTGTATAGAAGCATGCGTAAACGTGAAAGTTATCTTGGACGGTCTCGAGGGGATACAACCAAGGGATGGTGTTATTGTTCTGCAATATCATTGCATTAATAAGTGTTGTTTAATATTGATATTCAGAGCATAGGTTAATTTAACATGACCCCTTTGCTTGGCGAGTGAAACATAACAATCGGACAGGGAAAGCAACACTTACATAATATTATTAATACTATTCAACTCATATTACAACATACAGCAGACAGACAAATGCTAACAATTTGTGAAAACATTTTCTTTTTATTTTGAACAGTGTACTGTTCGTGTTAAACGGCAGATGTGCTCGGTTATCAGACCTCGTGAGCGATATTTTCGCGGACAATTGCTTATATTTGCATACGATATTGACCGCCTTCTGATATCATATTAAATCTCTTTTTACCACAACTTGAAATGTGTGCAAGCCTGAATGAGATATAACGACCGGTAAATAAACATGAACTAATGCGCTAGATTCTATCAGGACAATAACCGACGTGCACTGCACCAAATCATTAAACGATCAGATACATATCAAGTCTAGCGGATGGTTGGTAACATTAAATAGCGACATTGAATCAAGTAACAATTCCAATAACGAGATAGAATCTAATAGTATCTGCTTATCACAAGTGGTGCACATTAAACAACCAAAAATACCAATGGCCGATTTTGGCTTTAACAATATAATATGGGAAATGCTCATGAAATTGTTCATGTATCAATAACGACCTAATAGCAATATGCTCATGGACTCCATTACTTATATGTACTTGTTATGACTGAATTTATAAAGATAAGAATCGCAACTCGTGCATGTCCGCAATAGAAAAAACAGTGGCCAAGATCATTTTCATGTTTTGAATAAATAATCAACAGGGAGAAAACACAACACCACTAGCATCAATTGCAGAAAAATCGGCGTCACGAACAAAAGGAAAAAAACAACAACGGTAAAACAGTAGTTCATATTTGACAAACCCCTGGTTGTTATAGCAATGCCAACAAACTAATTACTGGTTTCCGCAGATGCTCTTCCCTTTCGCCGTCATGTTTCGTTTTACTTTATAATTATTCTAGTTTTGATAGTCAGTCTTATTATTATGTACGAACTCACTTTATTAAATGACTTCATATTCACGTGCAGTATAGAGTTTAAAGAGGCCACTGAATATTATATATGTCTGTACATTTGAAACTGTACTTTTGAAATACAGTCACGTTTAACTTCTGACAAGCGAGTATGTAACCGACATTTTTTTCAAAAGCAGGATATAATATTTGGTTCAAACTCTGGCCCGCGCGAAAGTCTACTTATTAGTAGTTGTTCTGAAATGGTTGCACTTTCCGAAAATTTGTTATTCTATTTTGATCAACATTATGATGGATTGGTTAAATCAACACATTACAAATGCACTTTCTGAAGTGTGTCAATGCAATTTTAAAAGAGATTGTTTAACTCTAAAATAATCTCCCGCGGTGTTTTCTATTATTCTATTATATATTATAATAGCATTTTGATCCGCCGTGCAAACAAGACTATCAATTATGAAAAAAAAACACAGCGACCTAAATTCGTTGAACGGGAAAACAACTTTAATATTTTATTTGATATTTGGTCGATTCGGTGAAAGTCGATGAAGGAAAATATTTTAAACGTTTATGACAGTTTTAAAGTTCACGATAGGCAGAATTGCCTGAAAATGACAATTATTTGCTGTAAACAATAAACAAGCACTGCACACCGTAAGTTATAGCAAATTGACAACTTAACTGTACATACGTTCTTAGATTGTAATTCAAAACGTAAAACCTGATTACATTTTATTTTCGTCGGGTACACCGTGTTTTCAATTATGCTTTTGACATATCCAATTAACCATTCGGTACTACAATGCTTGCTCTATTTCCGCATTTATCTACATGTGGGGAAAATGACAGTAACCACTGATAAGGAAATATATGCTAAAGGAAAGACGCATGTAGATGTGTAGACAAACATCCGGGATATCTAAATCTGAGTCAGAACAACAAATCTTGATAGTTCCTCAATAGATTTACTGACAGGCTATCAATGTGTGCGGTCCTGACATCGAAATGTAACATGCATTATTCTTTATTCTGACATTTCTAATGATCAAGATGCAATAGAACATTAACTTGTATCAAAATGTATGGTTGTTAGAATAATCAATGACAACATAATGTTACCCATAATCAACAATGACCAATCGTTTTTGTTATCCTTGCCAAGCGTGTATGGATGAACAAAGATGCAATTTACGAATATCGTACGATTGAATCCTCTGAAGATTACGCGGGACATGTAAGAGTTTAGCTAGACGCTAACGTTTTCTAAAATTACGCCTTGTTAAAACATCGTACGATCTTTTTTATCAAGGCATTAATCACATTGTACATTTAAATTTCAGTTGACGATCTTACTAAAGTCATTCAGTACTAAAACTATCTTTAACTGTATCTGAATATTTCCCCTGTTTAATGAACATTATATTCTTAGATCATAAGGTAAGGTTTATTTGTAGATGTTTTGTAAATGTGCACTGTGCGCAAATAATGTCAATGTCAATTGAAAACGTCAATAGTGTGAACCCATGCATAAGGAAAGGATAAACAAATTCAGCTCCATTTAACATGGATAACTACCAATAACATATGTATCTCGTACAATACATCATTCCTATACACTAGACAGACTAACTATACAATGAAAGATTTGGTGATTGCAAACCGACAAAGGGCACCTATAAACCTATGACAAAGGACATACGAAACTTACAAAGACATTTAATAGCGTGACACGAAAAACATATTCATGATATTGATCTGCAACACAAATGTGCTAAAGATATAGAGGATATAGACATGTCACACATAATGCAATACATCTACCTCTTTTAAAAAAGTAAAACATCAAAGGACACTAGAGTGCAGTACCTTTGTTTCTGGTAATCATCGAACATTAGAGATACAAAGTGTTCAATAGGGCTTGGACGATTTTAATTATTAAACAACTACCATGTACATAATAGTCAAATAGAATTACCTAATGGACCTTTGCAAACGTAAACAATCTATTTTAGTGAGCCATATGATCTATAGGGCGAGGTCGATAATGGTTTTATTTACGACCGACCGGGGAGAAAACAAGACAGATACAATTCAAGATGAACGTGGTCATCCATGTTGAGTGCCCAACATGGATGACCTATTTAATATTAGAACATAAACTAATATAAATTGAAATATATGAAACAATCAAATTAAACTGTACAAAACATTAATCATCATAAATATGTACAGCGCAAACAAAATGTTGGGTTTCCGCAGGAAAATGGCCACAATGTAAAACTAAACTCAAAACAAGTGGTGAAAGGGGATGGTGGAGGGAAAAGTATCAAAACAAGCTCAACAATTCTAGAAATCAACAATAACAAAATATGGCGCTCCGCTTAACAAAAGAGTCTGACATAAACTGGATAAAACCGATTCAGACCAGTTGGAGATTAGATAAAGCCCTTTACACGGCCCCTTTTTCCAGGAAGTCAAGTTACAGTTGTCTCCCCTACCTCAGTCGTAAATAACGCTATGCCTGGACATAACTAGTATTTACGACCGACCGGTGAGTAAACAAGACAGATACAATTTAAGTTGAACGTGGTTATCCATGTTGAGTGTCCAACATGGATGACCTATTTAATATTAGAACATAAACTAATACAACATTAAATATATGAAACACTCAAATTAAACTGTATAAAACAATCATCATAAATATGTACAGCGCAAACAAAATGTGGGGTTTCCGCAGGAAAATGGCCAAAATATGGGTTAACTGAAACAGGATACCCATCTCCCCACATAACTCATGATGTATATGCTTTAATGTTTGCAGGGTAAAACACAGACATCATATATATTGGCACATCACAGAAAATGTTAAATCTCTCACCACACTAATGGAATACAATGAAAAAAGCATTAACTCTGATTATTTAATAATGTCATATAAATTGGTTTCAGCACGATAACTTTCTCAAGCCCAAGCATGTAGGAAGTGTTAATATTATCCCATACTCATAAACTTATCTTATATACATCATAATGGAATACCATTCTGGTCTCACTTATTGTTTACCCATTGATATCCATAAACACAGTCTATGATGGCATATAATTCATCATTATAATGCATACGTCTTAAAGATGGCACAAAACATAGTAACTTCTCCAAGCCCAAACAAGGAGAAAGTCTGGATAATGACAATGCAACTTTAAAATAATAGCATAGCATAGATCTGATATATTCAATAATCTCCAAGCCCAAGCATGGAGTAACATATTACAAAATGTAAAGCATTGGCAACACTGGGGGAAATCACATGGTTATATTCACTGTCACATAACTGCCCAAATAATCGTTTCTGAGCATGGTTTCAATACTAAAAACATTCCTTCTGCCAATTGTACACAATGATTCCACTACAAGCCCAAGCATGAAGTGTCTTACTCAAAAACAATGTGAACCAACTCAATATAGGTTACCAACTCAAGTATTCGATGTGTATCATATTGTCAATTTCTAATATATTTTTGTTCCATCTGCCTTAAAGTCTAATTTTTGCATCAGAAAATCCTCTATTGGCACAATATGTTGCCTTTCCAATTCTAAAACTATGAGACTTATACCGGTTACTGTCTAGACCGCACCATTGAAGAGCTGACTTAAGAGTTTTGTCAAACAACTTGCGGGAAACTGGGGCCCCTGATGGCAACTTGAATAAATGGCCTGGTAAATAGCCTCTGACTGAAATGTATGACTTCAATGCCTGCACAGGCGTGTAACCATGATTAAAAGAAACATTGTGTGGCTTGCCATTATTGTGTTTGAAATACTTATACACTACATAAACATGTTCTGTACCCGTATTGTCATAGCCAAAACTAATGTCCTTGTATTGCAGAATGTATGTACTGCATGCCGGTTTTGAATAAGTGATTTCGCTGCGTCTTGCAAATGCATTGAATGCAACCAAAAACATGGCTGTGAACAAAGTATCATGTATGTGGGATTCCGTTGTATATTGTAAAGCGTTCACCAGCTTTTCTAATACGCCTACTGTGATTGGCAACCTTAAGTCGTACGTTGATGCTAAACGCTGAGCCCCCCTTTAATAATGATGCTACTAAGAAATTGGAAGTAGGGTCTGGCAAATTAGAAATCCTATGAACATAAGCTAAGATGGACAAATAAGTAGTAATTGTTTTCGGTGACATTGCTTTTTGATGCAAATAAGACACAAATAGTGCTATCGCTGATACACTTATAGGTAAAGATATTTGTCCTTGCATGTAAGAATCGTGGAACGAAGTAAACAACGCACAAGAGCGTTTGTACGTTTCCATTGTAGATGGGGCTAATGAAGCATTTAGGAGAGTTTCAACCCCAGACATAATGTTTCCGGCAACAGTTTCTTGTCTATTATGGTCGGACAACTGTTGCATGTTCTCGCTAACTTCTTGAATTTGTCTATCTGAAAACGAGAAAGTGCGTCTGCTAGAAAATTATCTACACCTTTCACATGCTTGGCAATGAAAAGAACGTTGCGACGAAGACAAAACAAGACTAATTTTCTAACAAGAAACATAATGCTTTCAAGTTTTGAAGTTTGCTTAATAATGATGCTAACCAGAGCCTCATTATCTGTTTGGAACACAATGGTATGATTAGCCCATAAATGACCCCATGTGTATAACCCGACTACAATTGGATATAACTCAAGGAAAGCAATGTTAGTGTGATGCCATGTAGCTGGTGGAAACGCGCCGAAAAAAATCATTCCTTCTTGTACACTGCCCCCGGATGACCCTATGTTTTTTTAAAACGTAAACAAACTGTTTCCGTTTAGACCTAATTGTCGATGTTGAGGACAGTGCCTGAGTAATATAAGTCGTCTTATATTATCAAGCCAAAATAAAGCTGGTCAATCATAAAACGCAATGCATTTGTATTTTCTTGTATGTCACAAGCTGTTGCTAGTGCTACATGGAACTGTATCATTCTTAATATATAAATACCAGTAGTTTTCACGAAATATTTTGGGAGATGTTGTGTATATTGTGTAACTAACAACTAACTACATGTATAACTATGACACATATCAATTTTGAATTATTTCAACAATGCGAAAAATCATGTAAACCAGCCAAAGGTTAATCGACAAATTACAGAAAATGCACATCCTATTGAGGCCTGCCAAGTTCTCAATTTAGAAACTCGTGATTCTACATTATATTTTTCATGAGAACATTTTTGTATAAAGCGTTTTATGTAATACATAGGTTTTGACACATGGAAACATTTAAACGAAACGTTTGAATGAAATAATCTGCCCTGTTTTATACATGGAAAAAACGTACAGTTTTCATAATGACCTATATTGAGTATCGTCTTCCAACTCCCAAGACATTCCTCTTCAATAAAATAAGGTTGTGCAATGTTCGTACATGGTGAGGGGTTGCTCCAATTATAAGCCCTTTTTGAGATTTGGCAACTAGCCAGAAGAATATCCTGTGGAATGAGAGATTCTAAAGAGTACTTTGACTGGGGGAATTGTTGGCATGCTCTGATATGGTTTAATTGCTGTTGTTGAACTTGTTTCATAGGATGTATTATAGAAATAAAAGTAGCATCTTTCAGTTTACACCTATTTATTTATTTTCTAACTCATTATTTACATACATACATGTACAAGTATAACTATAGTGTGCTCAGGATAATGTGATGTTTAAAAACATGTATCGGTTTGGTCAACTTTTGCAAAATTGGTTAAAAACTTTAGAAAACAGATAAGGTGAGTTTTGTACTAAAACATTACTGATAAATCGTGCACATCTGATTAATCCACTTTTGTGAAACATACCAAATTTTCTCATTATTGTGGGCGCACTATATAACCCAACAAAACCGTTTTAAAAAATGTACACAACCATTCAAACTTCTATATCGATTGTTGTAGCATTCGAGCAATCGGCAGACATCTAATACCTGCGCTACTTGCTATATACATTATATATATACAAAGCATGAACATGTTGTAGACATATTACTTTCTTTCACCTTTGAACCTTAGTACCAGATAAATATCTATTAACCGATTTACAATGAGTAGGACCTCTGGCAATGAAATAAAAGTTCTAGACAGGAACACGTTAACTTGCTATAAATGTCAGGTTGAACCATACAAACTATAATATCGACTGCTGTGGGTACCTATATGAGCATTCGTCACGTGAACAATCTGATGTTATATCGTGTTTATAGGAATACCTAAGCATTGATACCCAATCAGCTGACTCACATGTGAAGATAAACAAACCAATTAAGAGAAACATAGTGCATTAATATAATACTGCCAACATTAATTATTGCATAGCATTGTTTCATTTTCGTAACATTTTTATGTGTTAATTACAAGTAATCTAGTGTTACCATTCTGGTTCGATAGTTCTCCGTATCCTGCGGCAAACACAATCTCTGTGTCTTGGTATTTCGAACAGCGCTTTTTTCACCATGACCATCTGTTTTCGACTCAGTTAATCAAATACTTATTATATCAGCATTTTATGTAAGATTTATGCGTACAATTGTGATAATATAGCTCCAGGAAAATTGTTAGTAACTTTAAAATGTTTCATTAAAAGATAGAACGACTTTCGAGAGACCCAAAGAACTAAACGTTCACTGATGGTATGATCACGATAGCATGCGTTGCTTCCTTGATATCGACCACCATTCGTGTCTTATTAGATGATTCAGTTATGTACAAATAAAAAACAAGAAATATCACTGAATGTGATGAATACCCCAAGAAACTGCGTGACACAGTCAGATATGCACAACTAGACTTGGTACTGATCGGTCATGCAAAGTTTCATTGAAATCCGACCATTATTTGCGGAGATCTAACACAGACATAATTGTTAGTATAAATCAACAAAGGACTACAACTCCATTAAAATTGATAAGACCAACGTGTCCTGACTCTCTGCACAACAAGACTTGTTACTGATCATTCATGCAAAGTTTCGTTGAAATCCGACCATCGGTTACAGAGAAATAGCGCGGACAAAATTTAAAAGTGTATAAAAACATAGGGCCATCACTACCTAAAAATTGATCCGACCAACGTGTGCCGACGATATGCACAACTAGACTTGGTACTGATCATTCATACAAAGTTTTGCTAAAATCCAACCAATGGTTACAGAGGAATAGCGCGGACAAAATTATACGGACCAACCAACCAACAGACCAACCATCCAGCCTCAAGCAGGACTCCAATATAGCCCCCATATACTATGTATCTGGGGGTATAACAACGAATAACTCCTGTATGTAGCTTTCAGCAAGAACAAAAGTTCAATTCTAAAAATGTAAATATATCTCCAAATAATCGATACCTAATATGCAGAATGTTATTATTCATGTTGCATGGACAACCTGTGCACACATACCGCTATAACATGTCTGTCAATGCCATCATGTATTTAACCTATTAAGAGTGACCACCTGTCAAAGAAGACCAGAATTTGCTGATATTCTATTCAATTTCTGTACAATAAGGTTTCGTGGGGTCGCTTACAAACGGTTTTGTTTGCAATATTAATACAACTGTTCAGGCTAACATATTGAATAGTGTTGTTGTTTGGTACATGAATTGTACGTCATTTATGGTCACACATGTTTGGCTTGTGTGTCATGTCTTACATGACTCAGATGATTCCCCACCATGCCACAGAAAAGTAAATCCTCGCCGCTAACTTACATTATTCTTTGTATGTTGTTCTTCATTTGAAGTAATAATTATCGTATTATTTCAGATACATGTAATTTGCTTATCACAGATAACTGGATGTACCAGATGCCACACGTGTTTGTAGTCAACTTTGTGCACTTGTAGTTATTATCAATGCGTTGTAACATGTAGCTCGAGCAAGTCCAACCTTTGCCAAATTAGCAACATAGAAGAATTCCATTGTTTATAAATACACAGCACAAAACCATCATAATCGCACTTTTCTCATGAAACAGACAAAAGAGAGTAGATAGTAACTTCAAGCATTCGGAATGGTGAGGTGATGAATATACGTATGGGAAAATATATTCACTTAAATGTTTTTTAAATCTCTGATATACGATTGCACAGCCAACATGTGTATACATCTTTCAGAAGTGGTACACAACATTGACTGACATCAAAAGAGTACTTTATAAATAATTATCAACATAATATTAGCAAAGGGTTGTCAAAGCAACAATGCTACCCGGAGTGCGGAAACATATCCAGTTCGTAAAGAAACACTGACAGGAGCAGCACTACAAAATCATTGACTCGGTTTTTGGCATTGACACACTTGACGAATGCATTGTTTTAATTTGCTTTGTTGGTTTATTTTCTGAGTTATATACTTAGTACATGACTAAAACTGAAAAATATTAACATCCGTTAACGTATTATTGACGTTATATATGCCTTCTTTGTATTTTACTTCAATTTTCACTATAGCGATTTTACAATTCCGGGCTGCTTTAAGTTAGAGTGTTAGCACGGGAACCATCCATGAACTACATTGACCGAGAACCAAGAGAAACAGGGATGTATAACATCCAATTATCTGGTGATATAGTGTCATCAACTACTTATAGATGCCATTTACGTCATCGGTAACATTTGAAAAGATTTTTCTACAGATATAATGTAAGAATTGTAGTCCATAACCTGGCGTGACATATATTTACAGATTCGAACCAAACAAGAGATCTATATCTAGCACACCAAAGTATCTGGTGACGTAGTCTCTTACAATTTTCATTTACGTCACCGATGTCAAGTGAAAATGTTTTCAGGACAAGGCTGTATGTATGTGACCTGATTAGCCAGATAAACGTACCAGACAAGTTGTGGTCACGCGACTATTTTGATACTGGGATTACAAGAAAATAAAGTCCGCTGGCTCATGATAGACACTGAGGTTGTTGATAAATGTCGAATGAACATAACGTTTGACAAAATTGGCTATTGTCATTAAAGGTTCCGAGAATGTTTGGCAGCTTTCGTAGTCCACTCACTTGGTACTTGGGGATTACTCGAACCAATTTTCGGCTGAGTGATGGCCTTTGTTAAAACATGTTGATTTATTTCTCATTTTCGAAGTCCTTTTGTGTACTCGGAATAAGGATTCTATAATCATACAATATTTGCAAAACGAGAACCGAAGCTAAATGACCCATGCAGATTTTTAGCGTGAGAGGAGATTTATAAAATATCATAAAATAAAACGTGATCTTTACTTTAGTTAACAATGTATGACATGCGTTTTTAGTCACTGCATCGAATGTATATGATATTCCAACGTACAGACGATGCGTTAGATTGGTTTGCAAACAATTTGTAATGCTATGCCATAAAGCACCTCTATATTCTGTAACCAGACGATCTTATATTCTTTTCAATCAATTACATGCATAATTATACTCATTGACGTATCTCCAAGTTACGGAACGCGCATCAAACATTTTACCAGCGATATTTTTTCGATTTATATGCTTTTATTTATCCTCGCCACCGGAAAACCATATGGACGAGGCCACAAGAAGTGGTTAATCCCTTTAGCTGTTGGGGGATAGTGCATGATACAGAAGATGCTCCAGTTCCAGAAGCATCGCTCGTTATTATACGTGCTTGATGTAAAGCATCATACACAGGACGAGTGATATCGAGTATTGCTTACCTTCCATATAAGACCAAGTTGAGTCAAACAAACAAAGAGCTTTAAAACATTGCAAAGGGATACTTCGGAATTATAACTTGTTGCTTTTGAAATTTGTTCTCAATTGTTTCCTGTGAGCCATGAGGCCGCAGGTATATTGGAAAGCTCAAAGTGAAAAGTCCATGGAGGTGCACGTGGCCTGTTCTCGATGGTTTACGATTTCAAAAAAATCCAAAAATGAAGCATTTTGTCGTGAACCACGCTAATTCCATTATTCCATGCGGATAACATCGGTCTTTGTCGCATTGCAATAGTTTTTCTACGGAAGAAAGCAGAACTATCCGAAATTTCTCTTTGAACGCAAGGCAATGTATCTAAACAGCAGGTGTCGGCAGCGCTTCCCGGTCAATGATATATATAGTGGGCAATGAATTACATCCCGTAGAGAACACATTGCTAGATTAACAGAAGCATGGTATTGATACATGATAAATAATTTTCAAATGATTCGGAATTCGTTCATTCGTTCGGCACATAACACAACCAAATAATTAGAAGAAGAGGCCTAGTCAGTTTTATCCCCCGCCAAGCCTCTTTTTCCCCCACCCCAGGCCTATTCTTCCTAAACAATACAACTAAATTATCTGCCCGCAGAAAATTATTTGACTTGTTATTACATGTAATCTCCAATATAATCATTATGAGTACTCTCGTACAGGTATAAACATTGTCGTTATGTAGGCGTACTAAGTCTTTATGACTTATCATTTAACAAAGCTCGTATGTATTCCTCGATAGTATAGTGGTAAGTATCCCCGCCTGTCACGCGGGAGACCGGGGTTCAATTCCCCGTCGGGGAGTAATCTTTTTATTATTGTTTAAAATGATTAATGTTCACTGTTCTGGGATACCATTGCTTGTATCACAAATGACTTAATTTTTGTTAATAATAAACTCCTTATCAGGTAAAGATAACCATTGTTGACTAGATGGTGGCAAACCGAAAGATTGTGTATGAATGACAAAGGTCAATATGCCATACAAAACATTTTGCTCCGAGTAGGTCAAACTGCTTACTAAGGCTGGCTGTTGAATGGATTGTCATGTTGTTGTTGCTGCTCAGTTTCATGTGTACTTGTGATTTGTGATTTTTGTTTCTCGTGTATTCTTTGTGTGCATTTCGTGCTCTATTGCTTTTAGTTTCCCGTGTGTTTTTGTGCATTTCGTGCTCTATTGCTTTTAGTTTCCCGTGTGTTTTTGTGCATTTCGTGCTCTATTGCTTTTAATTTCCCGTGTGTTTTTGTGCATTTCGTGCTCTATTGCTTTTAGTTTCCCGTGTGTTTTTGTGCATTTCGTGCTCTATTGCTTTTAGTTTAACGTGTGTTTTTGTGCATTTCGTGCTCTATTGCTTTAAGTTTCCCGCGTGTTTTTGTGCATTTCGTGCTCTATTGCTTTTAGTTTCACGTGTGTTTTTGTGCATTTCGTGCTCTAATGGTTTTTGTTTCACGTGTGTTTTTGTGCATTTCGTGCTCTATTGCTTTTAATTTCACGTGTGTTATTGTGCATTTCGTGCTCTATTGCTTTTTGTTTCACGTGTGTTTTTGTGCATTTCGTGCCCTGTTGCTTTTAGTTTCACGTGTGTTTTTGTGCATTTCGTGCCCTGTTGCTTTTAGTTTCACGTGTGTTCTTTTACGTACATTGGCGCCCTTATGTGTGTGTTGTAAGCTGCCTTCCTGTTTTGATTTGTTACTATCATTTCGCACGTAGAAAGATTGACAGTTTTGTGTGCAAAATACAAATACATCTCTGAGTAGTTGGACAAGAGTTCTGTGTTTTAAATAATACATGTGCATATTTACGTGGAAACGTATCATAAATCAGTAACGACCTAATATACGAGTTAGTATGTACATGTTTTTACTAGCCTCTTCGTTCAAACACCTTTAAGTATGTCCTTTCGCAATTTGCCTGATTGTAACAATGTTATGCACTTTCATTTCCCAAGTGTTCAGTTATGAACCATCAAATTTACGATCTATTATGTCGAAAATGTTAGAGACGCATTAAACTCTCGGCAGAACGAATTGGTTTACTCTCATGCAAAAGATAAATGGCACAAAACAACTACAAGTAAAGATCAAATTATTCTCTCAAGTAATAAAACAATTTAAAAGCAATACTGGCTGGGTATAAAATGTATTTGATTTCAGGCGGCGACCGATTTCCTATGTTTTATTGCTGAACAATTTCTTCAACTTTTCTGTAACAAGTAATGATAAAACATGCGTTGAAACTGAAGAGGCAATCTCTCCGTTTATGTAAATCATGGGAAATATGCAACAAACAAAAGTTTTTCAAGTTGATGTTCTTATCACGGAGACAGAAATAAAGAACAATGATAAGAACAAAGCCAAATCTAGGTTTAGAAATATCGACCTAAATGCAATCCTGTGATAGTCAATACCTTGTACACAAAATTTCATGCAAAAATAATAAAAAACAAAAAATGTTATAACGGCAAAACCACGTGTGTACTTATATGTTTTGCCGAGTGTATATGGCATACGAAAATCACTGATACGGTCTGGTACAAAAAAGTGATAAATACTTACCGCGGTACATTAGTGACGGGCATTCTATGCAGAACAACAGCAAACACCATAATGATGTTCACATTGTAAAATAATTGTTGGACATTTCTCTTAATTGTTGATTATAAGTATATTATTATCGGTTCTCAGTTCGAAATATGTACGGATGCACTGGTTTTACTATTCACATTCTTTTGTTTGCCTATGTCCGCCATTTTGTTAAAGTTAAACAATGCAAAACTTTGCTAATGTGAGAAACATGTTTTTTTAAACATACGGTTCAACCAATCACATGTCCGTACCAGGTAGGAAACGTACGTCACGTAATGTTTCCTTGTTGTATATATCATGTGAATACGCGATCCATTTTATTATAGAATTTCAACGAATGGTCGTGTTCCAAGGCATCTTGTATTCTATTCATAACATTGTGTTTGCAACCCACTACCGAAAACTCTTTTGACATTTGAACATAGTATGGTATAGTTATAGTATGTTGCTTCTATAATAATATTATTGAAATGTTTGTTACGTGTGAATGAATAGTCTCAGTATGATAATGTTGTTTGGTACTAAATATAAGAACTTCATCGTGGTAAGAAGTTCTCATCAATATCTGTAACATAAGCCTGCCCAACCGATGCCTAGTTGTATTATCAACCACATCGTTTTTTCTGTACCATAAAATAAGACAGAACAGAGAATATAGTAACTGTACATGCTTGTACTAATGTGATTTAGAACGATAGGGTGATAAATATACTCATGGAGCATTGTTTATTCATGTCTGATGTATGATTGCGCAGCAAACACACCTAACTTGCAAAAGCGGAACACAACATTGACGGACACCAATAAGTACTTAATACATGATTGACGAAGTAATTATATATAATTATGTACATAATTCTACCACAAAGCATCGATTAAAGATTGTCCAAGCAACTATGCTACATTGAATTTACATTTTGGTTTTTAGTTTGGGAAAAAGGCATCACCTACCAGCAGCATCACAAAAAAAACATTTACTCGGTCCATGGCCTTGAAAGGCATTGTTATTATTTGCATTGTTCTGTATATTTTCTATGCGACCGACCGTACTATAACCTGACACTTTGAATACAATTAACCTTTGCTTGCAAATTATTCACTCTATAAGGCCTAGTATACGAGTACTCTGTTTGTTCTTTATATCTTGTATATACTTCTGTTTTCTTAGTAATTTTAAAATGAGACACTGTTTGTAGATAGAATTGGTGTTCGGGAACCAGAATTAAACTTCTGGGAACCAAACAAGCGATGTATTACATACAATTATCTGGTGGTTATGATGTAGTATTATCACTCACTTATAGATGTCATTTACGTAATCGGTAATATTTGAAAATGTTTGCAGGACAAGGCTACATATATATCACCAAACCGACCGGTAAAACAGCCGTATCGAAGATACGCGACTATTTTGCTACATACATATGTTATGAACAAGGCTTGTCGTATATATTTGAAGATGTGAAATTGCACAAGTCTTGTCGCATATATTTGAAGATGTGAAATTGAACAAGGCTTGTCGTATATATTTGAAATTGAACAAGGCTTGTCGTATATATTTGCAGATTTGAAATTACACAAGGCTTGTCGTATATATTTACAGATTTGAAATTACACAAGGCTTGTCGTATATATTTGCAGATTTGAAATTACACAAGGCTTGTCGTATATATTTGCAGATTTGAAATTACACAAGGCTTGTCGTATATATTTACAGATTTGAAATTACACAAGGCTTGTCGTATATATTTACAGATTTGAAATTACACAAGGCTTGTCGTATATATTTGCAGATTTGAGATAATCTAGATACATATTACATCAATCAGACATATACTTAATGTTAACGATCACTTATAGTTTTTACTGTCACACAGAGACACTTGTTATATTTTTAGTCCGGGAATCATGCTTGACGTGTATATTCATAGTCCGGGGATCAGGCTTGACGTGTATATTCATAGGTTCGACACAAACAATAGGTGTTCACTATATATATGTTGTAGATTGTCCTTGTGGTATGTGGTGTCTGGTTGTTGTGTTCTCGTCACATGGCTCTCGTTCCGTTTTAGTTTGACTGACTGAGGCGGCAGACTTTCAGGACGGGATGCCGTGTTTTCAGTGCTTTGTGTGTTTTTAATGTTTTCAGTGCTCGGCTGGTTAAGTTGAGTGCTGCCTTCCCTGTCTGACTTAATATATTCATTTTGTATAGCACCGTCTGATATTGTATTTTATTATACCTCACGTGACCTCTCAATGTATTTACCCCATAGACCTTCCGTGTGATATTTTGTTCGATCACTATGTGATATTTATTTATCACTACTAGTAAAAACGAGGCTGGGTCTTTTAAAGAAAGTTGTACTATTTGAGTCCGGAAAACACCCTGCTAGAGAGTATCCATGTGCTATTTATATATTTGATTATATTTCACATACTGTCTTTAGTAAATCTTGTCAATGTCAACGGTTAAAATTGACAAGATTTACTAAAAATAGCATCAAGTGATTAGAAACTGATAAGGACTGAGATTGTACATTTAAAATTATCATAACGGCAATCTAAGTTTTGCTTACATTTTTTGATATTTTATTTTACAGATTCGCCTCGGGTGATATAACTATTCTCTGGTTGATATTATTTACTATCCTCCTCGCAGTCATGTGCTATTTATATAATAATAGACTTACAATGTTCATGTACAACAAGGTTATGTACACGTGACTAATTTGATACAGATATAACTAGAAAATAAAGTCCGCTGGCATAATAGTATGACAACTGCAAACGTGATCTGTATTCTAATTAACAATGTATGGTATGCGTTTGTATGCACTGTGTCGTGTGTATATGATATAAGAACGTACAGACGAGATGATAGACTGGTATGCAAACAATTGGTAATGGTAAGCAATAAACATCTCTATATTCAGTAAGTAGACGCTCTTATATTATTTTCAGTCAATTATACTCCTTGACGTATCTCTCCAGGTTACAGACAGGGCACAAAACATTTTGCTAGCGATGAGCGGTATCTACGATATTATATAGGGCGTTATGGATGGTACGGCAGGTCGACATTCGTGTGTTATCAAGTGTTATTTACCTTCCATTTTTAGACCAGGTCGAGGTGATAGTACATGAAGAAACATCCAAACAAACAAAGAGCTTTAAAGTAGTGTAAAGGGACACTTCGGAAATTTGACTTGGTACTTTTGAAGTCACTGGTCTGGGATGATAGTATCGCAAATGACGTACATGTTAATAAACTTCAGACACTATTTTGCTCTAAACTAGGTCAAAATTGATTAGATGGTAGCAAACCTAAATATTGTGTATGAAAGACAGATGTCAATATGCAAAAGCCCTTTCCAGCTGCTTAAGTTGCGCAAATTTTAAGAACTAATGGGTGTTACTGACTGTTAATTTTGTGGAAAGATTGACAAACACAAATAAAGCACAGAGTAGAGGCACAAAAGTTCTGTGTTTTTAATAATACATGTGCATGTTCACTTCATCCCGAGAGTAGCCTTGCATTGGACACCTGAGGACAAGCGAAAACGGGGAAGACCAAAGATCACATGGAGGCGCACCGTCGAAGCAGAACTCGAACGAATGGGACAGTCCTGGGGATAAGTAGAGAAGTTGGCCAAAGACAGGCTCCGGTGGAGATCCTTTGTTGCTGCCCTACATGCCAGAGGGCATAACGGGCAGTAAGTAAGTAAGTATGTTCACGTGGAAACGTATAATAAATTAGTATCGATCAGTACAATTACCCATATATACACGTACATGTATCTCTCCTGGCTTTTTCATTCAATAACCATCAATTATACGGTCTGCCTCTATTTTATTGAAAATGTTACAGATTTATAGACGCATTTATCTCTCGACAGAAACTGTTACTGATTTATACACGCATTTAACAGTCGACCAACAACTTCAAGTAAAGATCAATTTATTCTTTTAAGTAAAAACAGAATTTCAAAGCAATACGAGTTGGGCATAAAAATGTATTTTCCTTTAGGGGGCGACCGATGTCTAAGGTTTTATTGCTAAACAATTTATGCAACTAGTCTGTAACAAGTAGTGATAGAAAATGCGTAGAATTCGATGAGGCGATTGACGTCTCTTTCTCTTTATATATTTCATAGGAGTTGTAAGGACAACGTAAATCAAAGCTGTGATAACTGAATTTGGTGAACAGTTATTCGGCACATATCGACATTTTATTGATGTAGTTTGATGTGTACAGTCATTGATATTGTTAATTTGCGAAACCATTTTTTTGGCGATAGCCGAGCGTACGTACTTTCGCACTGCTTAGCATACAATGCACATTCGAATTCCAGCTATCCAGTTGGAGTTCTGTCGATGTGGCGTCGGTGCATGATTGGCGCCATGGTGTTAGTGTTTTGTCGTTTTGGCCAGGGTAAACGCCAATCTGTGTTCGTACCACAACGCAATAACACAACACCAGAATGAAGTTAGCAGAAATCCACAATAATGAATATTGACACTATTATTTCCCTCCTTCAATAAAAACATTGTTTAAATTTGTTGGGTCACGATTGCTGTTAATTTTTAGTTTTCGGGGAAAATGTTCATGTTGTTCATAGTTCGAGGACCCTTTTATATAATACTCTACCACCACACACCAAATGTTAGGCAATATATGATAAATGATACTTTCAGTGCTTTGATTTCAAAATATCACGCTATAAATGATAGCGTCAGTACTTTGATTTATCGACTAAATATCACGCTATGGTCCAGTGGGACGTATGGTAACATCGAAGGTTGATTGATTTATAACTTGTAAACAACACCAGAGTTCCTCACAATATCATCACCAACATGATGCAATTATGATAGTATCATCAACTCTTTATGATTTCATTATAGATTAAATACTAAATTGGCTTACGGTAAATAATATTAATAGCAGTTGACTCACCGAAGATTATCACTTAATAATATAAGGTAATTTCATTACATCATTTCTTCCCGGTAAACACCTCGATAAAAGTAAATATACACTGTTTTGCTTACGAAAGATCATGAATCAACCATATTATTGTAAACACTCAATTTTGTCAAGTTTTTATATAGTTTTTAAACTGTGGTTTGTATGTTATATTATTGTATTCGTATATATATCATTATGACCGGAGAATGTGTCATTATACGAAGGTTATAATCTGTGAAACAGTTTTATTACTTTACTGTTTTATACTGTCAACAAACTCATTATATAAGCTACGGATATAAATTTCGGTATAGATTAAACAGGGTCAGCATTTTTCTAAAAGTTTGTTAAGGTAAACAAGTACTTATGTAAAACGTTTCAACTAATTATTCTGCTTTCAGGTACCGGTAAGGGTATTTTAATTGCAATTTCCGCTACACAAAATCAAATAAATCTTCTAAGATGATGGTGCCATTGTTTACATCACACGTTCGTCAAGTTTCCAGTCTGGTGTAGAATACAGTGGAGGACGAGAAAGCATGTGTCTTGGAGGTTGATGTGAACACTACAATAATGTTAAATTACTGATATTGAAAATATGCTTTAACCATAATATCTAGCTATAAACAAATATTTCAATAATCATTTAAGGAATATTAATCAATCATAAAACAAATCACCGTTAATATTATAATCATGCTAGCAATTTACCATTATAGAGTCAATATTTTGTAGAGAACAAAATGTGCAACATACCCGTTACAGTACTAGTATGTCTGCAAACGCCTCAATACATAATATTCTATTCAACTCATATAACTCCATAGAGCAGACAGACAAATGCTATCAATTTACGAAAACATATTTTTTTCTTTGAACAGTGTACTGTTCGTGTTAAACGGCAGATGTGCTCGGTTATCAGGCCTCGTGGGCGATATTTTCACGGGCATTTGCTTATATTAGCATACGATATCGACCGCCTGCTCATAAAATATTACATTACTTTTTACCGCAACTTGAAACGTGTGCAAGTCTGAATGAGATATATACTCCTACATAAAACGACCAGTAAACAAACATGAACTAATGCGCTAGATTCTATCAGGGCAATAACCGACGTGCACTGCACCAAAGTCATTAAACGATCAGATATCATGTCGAGTGAATGGTTGGTAACATTAATTAGCGACATTAAATCAATGTTAATTACGATATAGAATCTAATAGTATCCGCTAATAACAAGTGTTGCATATAAAACAACCAAACATACCAATGACCGAGTCTGGCGCAATAAATGTAGTTTTGGAAAAGCGCATGAAATTGTTCGTGTTTGGTATCAATTAGGACTCAATAGTAAAGCGCTCATGGAATTAATTACTTACATGTGCTAATTGTGAATGCACGATTTATAATTGGGTATTAACACACAATGTTATCATATAGTTAAATCCCTAAGCTGTACTTATACAGAGAAGAAACCCAACATGACTTCGTTAATGCTTCCATGCCCGCAATGGTAAGAACATTAGCCATAATCATTTTCATTTGTGAACAAATAATCAACCGGGAGAAAACACAAAACCACTAGCAGCAATTGCAGAAAAATCGGCGTCGCGAACAAAAGGAAAAACAACAACAGTAGAACAGAAGTTGGTGTTTGACAAATCCCTGGTTTAAATTGGTTTTTATTGTTATAGCAATGACAACACATTAATTACCGGTTTCCGAAGATGCTCTTCTCTTTCGTTGTCTTGTTTCGTTTCGCTTTATATTTATTTGTACTTTATAAAAACAGTCACGTTAAATTTCTGACACGTGAGTATGTAAGACGATACATGTATATGCACTTTGCACATTGTTAACAAGTTTAATATAATTAAGTTATAGATAAACTTTGGTAGATAATTTTACAAAGAGGTTGTCTCATTTAGTCGAGATAAGTTATTTTGAGTGTTTTCCCGCGTTGCTCCATAGTTGATGGCGTAGCACGTGCTGTGATAAAAAGTACTGTCGTTATCGCATTATTTTTCTCGACTAAATAAGAAAAACTCGTGCTCCAGTTTTTCATATAAACCGACATTTTTCCAAAGCAGAGTATAATATTAGGTTCAAACTCTGGCCCACGCGAAAGTCTACTTACTAGTAGTTGTTCTTAAGTGGTTGCACTTTTCCTAAACTTGTTATTCTATTTTGATCAACATTATGATGGATTAGTTACATCAACTCATTACAAATGCACTTTCTGAAGTGTGTCAATGCAATTTTAGAAGAGATTGTTAAACTCTAAAATAAACTCCCGCGGTGAATTATATTATAGCATTTTCATCCGCCGTGCAAACAAACAAGACTATCAATTATGAAAACAAACACAGCGACCCAAATTCATTTAATGGGAAAACAACTTTAATATTTTATTTAATATTTGGCAGATACGGTGAAAGTCGATGAAGGAAAATATTGGAAACGTTTATGGCTGTTTTAAAGTTCACGATAGACAGAATTTGCCTAAAAAATGACAATTATTTGCTGTTAACATTTAAGTACCAAGAATTGTTACGTTAATGTTAAAATGATGGGCATTTTTTTATTTACATGTATGTATAGTTTGTGTTGATGTCATTATAAATAAGCCATGTAAATAGTTGACTACTAAAGTGCGAAGGTACAAATTGCAATTAAGCAAAGTCACTCGTCAACCTGGTCCATGGTCCCTCTTCGAAATTTTGTTTTAGTTCAGGGCGCATGTGTCATATGAATCTATTGCGTTTGATATCCATTCGACCAGATGATATTTCTGTGTGTGTTTTTTAAAACAAACATTATAGAGAAAGTTATAGTAATTTCTTTACCAGTTGATTGACTGTAACTGAATTGTCTTTTAGATTGTAAAGGAAAAGGTAAAACCTGTTTTAATTTCATTTTCGTCGGGTACACCATGTTTTCAATTATCCAATTAACCATTCGGTACTACAATGTTTGTTCTATTTCCGCATTTATCTACATGTGGAGACAATGACCGTAACCACTTACAAGGAAATATCTGCTAAAGAAAAGACGCATGTAGATGTGTAGACAAACATCCGGGATAATTGAAATCTGAGTCAGTACAACAAATGTTAATAGTTCCTCAATGGATTTACTGACAGGTCATCAATGTTTTCCGTCTTGGCATTGGAATGTAACATGCTTTATTCTTTAATCTGACATTTCTAATGACATAGATGCAATAGCACATAAACTTGAGAGTATATCAAGATGTATAATTTGTATATAGTCAATGGCGACATCATGTTACCCATAATCAATAATGACCAAAACGAAACGTTTTGTTATCCGAGTCAAGGGTGTATTGGTCAACAAATGTGGAATTTACGAATATCGTACGATATTGGGTCATCTTAAGATCGTACGGGACCAGACGCATACGATTGTACATAAATCGTTAGGACTCATTTGTGGCTTACTACTTGTTAAATTATACCGACATTGTACGATATATGACGAATAACCAAAGTCATTCAGTACTAGACTATCTTTAACTGTATCTTTAGATTTCCCCCTTTTTAATGAACATTGTATTCTTATATCATAAGGTAAGATTTATTTGTAGATGTTTTGTAAATGTGCACTGTGTGAAAATAATGTGAATTTAAAAACGTCAATAATGTGTTCCAAAGCATAAGGAAAGGATAAACAAATTCAGCTCCATTGAACATGGATAAGTACCAATAGTCTATGTATCTCGTACAATACGTCTTTACCTATACACTGATAGACTAACCATGCCCTAGAGATTCAAGATCTAGTGATAGTTGCAAACCGACAAAGGATACCAATGTATGACTGACAAAAGTCATACGAAACTTGCAAAGACATTTAATAGCGTGACAGGAAAACATATCCATGATAAAGATCTGCAACACAAAGGTGCTGAAAATATGGAGGATAAAAGACATGTCATACATAATGCAAGACATCTACCTTTTATAAAAATAAAACATCAAAGAACATACGAGTGCAGTACCTTTGTTTCTGGTAATCATCGAACGTTAGAGATACAAAGTGTTCAATAGGGCTTGGGCGGGTTTGATGATTATACTACTACTATATTCAAAATAGTCATAAAATGAACTTAAGAACCTTTCCAAACGTAAACAGTCTACAATGTACATAATTGTAATATCGAATGACCTTAAGAACCTTTGCTACATGTAACGTAAACAATATATTTTAGTGTGCTATATGATCTATAGGGCGAGGTTGGTAATGCTATTTATGGTGACTACATTAACATAGTGCCCTGGATTACCCATTGAAAATGAAAAACAAACTGCTTCAGAGCTAGGACTAATTACCGATATTGAGGACAGTGTTTGTCTACTAATATGCTTTATATTCTTGTCCCTACTAGACGTACCTTAGTTTGTAATCTTAAACATATATCACCGAGCCCAAAATAAAGCTTGCCAGTCTTAAAAAGCAATGTATTTGTATTTTCTAGTCTGTAACAGACAGACTGTAACTATAGTGCTATACAAATATGTTTCATTCTTAATAGTAGAATTCACGAAAATGTTTTGAGGGAAGTTTTTACATTATTGCGTACCTAACAACTAACTATATAAAAACTTCCGACACATATCAATTTTGAATTATTTCAACAATGCGAAAGTTCATGTATACCAGCCAAAGGTTAATCGACAAATTACAGAAAATGCACATCCTATTTAGACTTTGCCAAGTTCTTAATTTAGAAACGCGTGATTCTACATCATATTTTTCATGGTAATATTTTTATAAAGCGTGTTATATGCATGTCAAAATATGCCTTGTGTCTTTATATAGGTTTCAGTTTATATTAATTTATTTAAGGTCGATTGTGAAACAAATTTTTCAAAATTATATTAATCACTCTCGACACCTAATTCCTGATGTTATTCATCGCCACGAGGGTATGGGAGAAGAGAAGTCAGTTTTTCCCTTTATGCTGAGCGTCTAGCAAGGGAATTTGTGGTACCATTTTTATTTTGTCTTTGGTATGACGCGGCCAGGGATCGACCTCCCGCACTCGAAGCGAACGCTCAACCACTAGGCTATCGAGGAGGCGGTATATGTTTTGACGCATGGAAACATTTAAACGAATCGTTTAAATTAATTAATCAAATGGTATCTGCCATTTTCTATACACGGCAAAAATACTTCGTAAATTTGTCCCTCTAAACACCAAAAACACACACATAAAAAGTCGATTTTCACAATGACCTATATTGATCTTAGATTCACAACCATCGTTTTCAAACTCCCAAGACCTTCCTCTTTAATAAAAAAAGTTTTGAAAAGGTTCTACATGGGGAGGGGTGGTCCCCATTTTCCGCCCCTTTTAGAGGTTTAGCCACTAGCCTATACGCATATCCGTGACATGACATATTCTCAATCCTCGATTTTGAAGAGTGCTTTGACTGGGTGAATTGTTGGCACGCTCATGTATAGTTAAATTGCTGGTGTTGAACATGTTTCAACTGATATATGATCTATATAAAAGTAACACATTTCAGTCTGTACCTATTTATTTATTGCCGTATCATTATGAACAAACATATAATATATCTACAGCACAACAAAACAATTTAAAAAAATGTACACAACCATTCAAACTTCTATATCGATTGTTGAAGCATTCGAGCAATCGGCAGACATCTAAAAGTGCTCTAACACATGCGCTACTTGCTATATACATTATATATACTAAGCATGAACATGTTGTAGACATATTACTTTCTTTCAGCTTTGACCCTAAGTACCAGATAAATATTTAATCGATTTACAAAGTGAAGGATCTCTGGCAATGATATTAAAGTTCTAGACAGGAACACGTTAACCTGCTATAAATGTCAGAATGAACCATACAAGCTATGACATCGACTGTTTGGGGTACCTATATGAGCATATGGCACGTGATCAATCTGATTTTATATCGCTTTATTGGAAAACCTGATCATTGATACCCAATCAGCTGACTCATATGTGAAGATAAACAAACCAATCAAGCGAAACATAGTACATGTACCTTAACGTAATTGTCCCAACATTATTAATTGAAAAGCATCGTTTCGTGAGATGTCTATATGTGTTAATTAGTAGTAATCATCCTGCGGTCATTCTAGTTCGATAAGTACTCTGTACCCTACAGAAATCACTATGTATGTTAGTCTGGTATTTCGAGTAGCACCTTTAACCATGAACATCAGTGTTTCCAAGATCCAACTGTAATTGTAGCCTTGGACACGAAACGTAACATTCCCATTGATACAGTCCAATGCCGGTCTAGTACATGCTCAGCATGCTTTCCTTGCTAGTCATACCCTCGTATAGTCCCCTACAATGTCCATGACAGGAATTATTTATTCCACTGCAGGATGATAGTTCTACTATTCTCGCAATGTGTAGTGCGTCGATAGTTCACCGGTATCTCTGTCCGGTGCATATTGTATTCCCGGCAACCTTGTCATTTAAAGAAAATTAAGGATTGTCCTAAATTGTACATGACAGCAACTCTTTATTCCAATACATACATAGTTGTTTTGTATGCCCCTTACTCAACGTTTCGAGTGCTGATAGTTCATTGGGATCTATGTGTTGTGAATGTTTTGTTCCCGGCAACAACCTTGTCCTTCTTTTAAAATGCGGGCACCTAGAAAATTAATGACTTGTACTACATAAATAAATTAGATTAAACACAGCATAAACTGATGAGAGATAAAGCTATGGTACGTATATTTATAGATAATACCCATGCACTTTACTGATTGGCAATAACATTACATAAATTTTAAATTAGTTTTAAATAAATAATTATTCATCTGTTTGTTTTGTTTTAAGATAAAACGCCAAAAGATAATAACGAATCGGTCTAGGGTTGCAGTACTAAATAAACACGGCAAAGAACGAAAGGTATAAAAAATACGCACGAATTTCACAGACCACAGGCACAATCAAAAATGGCAAATGCAAAAACGAACAAGTAAAAATGAAATATGAATGCAAGACGATTCTAAAATTTAAACAACTTATCCAATTGCTTGTTTATTCTTTTTATTTATAACGTTTTAACTCAACATTCCGTTGCGGTTTTAACAGAATATATTTGGATTGGTGAGATAAAAATGCACAAACAAATTAATCAGCAATGCAGTGCATACTGTGGTTACCGTAATGAAATGTACTTTAAGAAGACAGCTGACGTGAGACGTTCAAAAGTATCATATTTTTATTTGTAGTTTTAAAATAATATATCCCCACGTTACTGAGCGCGCATCAAGCATTATTCCAGCGATATTTGGTACCTACGATATTATATATATAGGGCGTAATTGATGACACGATAGGTCGACATTCGAGTGTTATCGAGTATTATTAACCTCCCATTTAAGATCAGGTTGCTATGATTAGACAAATTTAGACAAACGAAACATTGCGAAGGGATACTTTTGAATTATGACTTGGTACTTTAGAAATTTGATCTGAAATGTCACTGGTCAAGGTTACCAACGATTGTATCACAAATGACGTAATTATTTGTTAATAAACAAAAGGTTGCTCTAAACCCCTACCAGGTTGTCATGATAACCATTGTTGACTAGATGGTGGCAACCCGAACGATTGTATTCACTGATGGTATGATCATACAGAGAAGAGAGAACACCTTTCGAGAGGATCAAAGAACTGGACGTTCACTGATGGTATGATCATGATATCATGCGTGGCTTCCTTGACATCGACTACTGTGGTGGACTTTAACACGCAAATGTCCTGATATCCTTGCCACAATGAAATTGTAACACAACACAACAAGATTAACTTTTTATCATTTAATTTGTTTCACAATTTATTTATTGTACAAAATGTAATCAAATCTTATTTAAAAAACCCAATTTATTATATTTAAATTGAAAGAATGCCCAAGTTATAACTTCAAATAATACAGAGGTTCATTTTATTTTAATCCTAAAACGTTTCTGGCTTTCTTCACTGTCACACTGGGTATTTATACCAGTTGAAAAAGTGCACATGAAAATCATGAATCATGAAGGGCTCCTAACGTTAGGAGCATATATTATGGACGTTAGGAGCACACATGTCACAGCATGAAATACATGCTTCCAGATTTATGTAATGAGGTCATCAGGAGCAAATATATGAAGGAATATTGTAAACACGTGTATTATGAGAAACATGAAATCAGCTCCTAATAAGATTAACATTACCCTTGACCTTGCTGTCATTAAAATATTCAATATAATATAATATACAAACAAAATATTCGCGGATTCGCGACACTCCACCTGGAGAGAAAATGTGCAATTATAATATTTAGCAATAGCAAGTCATATTGACTAAAATTATTTGACATTTTCACAGAAAAGACAGTTTTACAATTATATCGTCAGTATCATTACATCAAAATTGACAAATAAGTAACACAAGCACTGTTCATTATAAAATTATTTGTTCTGTCAGTTTTTTTTTTATTTACTTCGTCAGACACCTGACGCAATGGCTGTAACACTTCATGTTTGAATCAGCGTCTTCCATATGATTTCGATTGTCATCATTTGAATACTATCCTGTATAACAAGCTCGTGGGTCTGCAAGTGCAACGCCCAGTTGCAACTTTACTTTTGCAGACCTTACTCCTTTGTACCGACTCAATTTCACGAGCACGGTAAGCGTTCCTCTATTGTTAAGGACTTCCGGTTGTTTCACTGACGGCGTATGTTCCATATTAATCCACACACATCTTTGAATATGCGTCGTTTGTCGGTCTCCATTGAATTTATCCAAATGAGTCTCGATGGTTGCTCCGAGAATTATACGGAATGACACAGCACTAAACAGAACACTACACATTATGTATTCCTGGATATAGCACTGATGCACTGAATAATTGGCACTATATATTAGACACATAATCCTGGCAACATCCCATTGACTCGGTTTTAATCCAATCTGTAAGAATGCTTTCTTGATGTTAGACACTAACGTTACTTTGTGCAGTGTAAATATCACAAGAACACCACACAAAAAAAGTAACTTACCTAGTCCTATGTACATACATTTGTTGATACCTTTGTATTCTGGCTCCTTTGTTGCAAAGGCATCACACTCAACACGATTGTTTGTTGATTTTTCCTTTGGTTTGTTGAATGCATGAATGGGGATGTTGTTTAGAAAACTAGCTTTTGTAGAATAATGATCTTTTTCGGCTATTCCTTTTCTTATTTGATCTTTTATAACGTAGTCATACCTTTTCATGACATCCGGATTCGTTTTCACTTTAACACACGATTCCAAGGGGTGATTACTCATAAACGGCTGTTCTGAATTTTCTTCTGGAACTATAGGATCGTCCTTAACACCTATAGTTTCCATATTCATGACGTCCTGTAGTTCAGGTTTTGTAGCAGCTAATTTATCTACACACTGGAAAACACCATTCGTTGTCTGCATAAGTACCATTTCATTTGTAGATACAATAGCTTTCTCTTCAAAGGCAGTACAACTATTCTTTTCAACGTACACCTCTTCAGAAAGGCTAACATGTTCACTTGTTAGATTATGTTTAAACTTTTTGGAGCACAAACTTCGATGATGAGCATTTTGCTCACCACAGTGAACACATATCCTATATACTTTGCACTGATTTGCCTTATGACTATCCTTAAGACACTTGTAACAGCTGCCCTGGATTCTCTTCTTTCTGTCGGCGATTGTTGTATACGCTGGACATTCGTCACTCCAGTGACGATCTTTGCAATACCGGCAAAGGTTGAAGTATCTCGATGGTGAACTCGGATGTGTATTCGCAAGGAGTGAACTTGCAGTCCTAGAGAGGTCAGGCACGTGACTTAATTGCTGGCTCTTAGTACGAACATTCCACGGTTGTGTCGTTTGTTTATTTTCTTTTTGTTCATTTGGTTGACATATTTTTTCCGCTTTCTCACAAGCAAACACATATTCATTTAGTTGATACCTCAGTTTATCAACAGTCCATTCTATTTTGCTCCCCTTTCTGAATTCAAGCTGGCGCAATACTTCTTCTGGTAGTTTGGATCTAATTATAGATACGAACAGGTTTTGGTTCACATCTTCATGTAACACCTCTAAACTTCTTAAATTCTTCTCTAACACATCCAGGAATGCACGAAGGCTTTCCACTGTCTGTGTTGCTGGTAGGATACTCATTAATTCTTTATAATGTAGATCCACCATTTCTTGTTTATTTCCAAATCTTTCTAGCAATATTTTAATTGCTATTCCATAATTTTCATTTGATTGTGCTAGCCCAGATACTGCACTTTTAGCAGCTCCGCTGAGTTTGCTCACCAGATACGTGAATTTTTCAACATTTGAGATTTTACTATTTTTGTGCACTGTGCATTCAAAAGAATCCCAGAATTCTATCCATTTGAGCTTATTGCCATCAAATGAACACAGCTCTAACTTTGGTAAGTTTACAGATTTTGATTCTTTTATCTGTCTTTTAGCATTTCGTTCGAAGAATTCTCGTTGGTCTTGCATTTGAGAAATAATCATGTTTTGTAGTTTGTCTTGCATATCCAATAATCTCTCTGTTTCTGGAAGTACTATTTTCCGTTCTTCCTTTGCACTTTTTATGGAGTCAATGAACAGTCCAATCTCAATTGTGCCATTATCAACTTCATAAATCAATTCACAATCTTCATCTAGCACTTTACTGACAAATTCTGGATCACTTTCGCTGATAGAATCTGTCAGTCGTTTCATTTGCTCGTCAAGTTTTCCACTGTATGTATTTAGTAAACTTAGACACTTTTGTGCTTCTAAATAACATACAGACTTGCCGTCGGTTTCACTTTCTGAACTAGACATAATACTCTTCGCATTATTCAGTTCTCTAGCAAGGATATTTCTATACCTTGTTCTAACTCCTTTCATTGATGTCATGTTAGCCATTCTCCTTGTGAATTTTCCAACACTATTATTAAATCCAAATTCCAAGCACTAAATTTCAAACACCATTACTATATCCAATTTTTGAATCACTTACTTTCAAACACTAAATTAATAAATCCAATTTTCGAATCACTGAATTTCAAACACTGTTATTATATCCAATTTCAAATCACTAAGTTCCAAACACTTATTATATCCAATTTCGAATCACTAAATTTCAAACACTATTATTAAATCCAAATTCGAAGCACTAAATTTCAAATACCATTATTAAATCCAATTTTTGAATCACTTACTTTCAAACACTAAATTAATAAATCCAATTTTCGAATCACTGAATTTCAACACTGAATTATTAAATCCAATTTTTGAATCACTTAATTTCAACACTGAATTATTTAATCCAATTTTTGAATCACAGATTTTCAAGCACTATTATTAAATCCTTTTTCGTTGTTATTATTCCGTAAGGTAAGTAATTCCCGGGTTCCGGCGCCATTCAATGTGGTGGACTTTAACACGCAAATGCCCTGATATCCTTGCCACAATGAAATTGTAACACAACACAACAATATTAACTTTTTATCATTTAATTTGTTTCACAATTTATTTATTGTACAAAATGTAATCAAATCTTATTTAAAAAACCCAATTTATTATATTTAAATTGAAAGAATGCCCAAGTTATAACTTCAAATAATACAGAGGTTCATTTTATTTTAATCCTAAAACGTTTCTGGCTTTCTTCACTGTCACACTGGGTATTTATACCAGTTGAAAAAGTGCACATGAAAATCATGAATCATGAAGGGCTCCTAACGTTAGGAGCATATATTATGGACGTTAGGAGCACACATGTCACAGCATGAAATACATGCTTCCAGATTTATGTAATGAGGTCATCAGGAGCAAATATATGAAGGAATATTGTAAACACGTGTATTATGAGAAACATGAAATCAGCTCCTAATAAGATTAACATTACCCTTGACCTTGCTGTCATTAAAATATTCAATATAATATAATATACAAACAAAATATTCGCGGATTCGCGACAACTACCACCCGAGTCTAATTGGATGATTAAGTTTTTTACGAACAAAAAACAAGGAAGTACTCATGTATACATATTTTAACACGAATAAAAGTTGAATTCTAAAAAAGTAAATATATCTCTAAGTAATGGATAGCTGATATACAGCACGTTTATTATTCATGCTGCATGGACCACTATTACCTGTCGATCAATGTCATCAAAGTTTTCTCCATCATGTATGTAACCTATTAAGAGGGACCACCTGTCACAGAAGACCAGAGTTTGCTGTTTCTATTCATCTTGCAGAAGTGGTACACAACATTGACTGACATCAATAGAGTACTTTATAAATGAGTATTAACATAATATTAGCACATGGTTGTCAAAAGCAACTATGCTACCCCGAGGTCGGAAACATATTCAGTATGTAAAGAAACATCGACACGAAAAGCATCTCAACATCATTTACTCGGTACTTGGCCTTGAAACAATTTACGCAGGCATTGTTAAAATTTGTTTTGTTCTGTTTATTTTCTTAGTAAAGTTACATGACTATACTTGATACACTGAATAAAATTAACCCTTGTTAACATATTATTGACGTTATATATGCCTTCAGAACACGAGTATTCTGATTGTTCTTTCCGTGTATTTTATGTCAATTGTCACTACAGCAATTTAACATTGATACATTGCTCTTAGTTAGAAGGTTAACTACATGTACAGGGAACCAAGTGAAACAATGTATGTATAACATCCAATTATCGTGTGATATAGCGTCATCAATCACTTATATTTTAAGGTTTGCAGGACAAGGCTACATATACATCGCCATACCGACCAGTAGGCAGTCACATAATCGTATCGAACAAGTTGTGATCACTCGACTATTGTGCTTCTGTTAGAATTTCAGTCCAGGAACCAGACTTGACATATATATTTACAGATTCAAGATACATTGTATATATTTCATCAAACAAACTGATATTTTAGTATTATCAATCACTTATAGCTTTTATTTACGTCATCGATAACAAGTGAAAATATTCGCAGGACAAAGCTAAATATATATGGCTATATACGAGCACTAGTATATATTATATGCATGACATATAATGGGACCTGATTTTACCAAACAACCAGCCACACAACAATCACGAGACTAATTTGCTACAGATGTACTGCTAGAATTATAGTCCATGAACCGGGTGTGACATATATATTTACAGATTCGAAACAAACAAGAGATCTATATCTAGCACATCAAAGTATCTGGTGACGTAGTGTTAACCGTCTCTTACAATTTTCATTTACGTCACCGATGTCAAGTGAAAATGTTTTCAGGACAAGGCTGTATGTATGTGACCTGATTAGCCAGATAACCGTATCAGACAAGTTGTGGTCACGCGACTATTTGATACTGAGATTACAAGAAAATAAAGTCCGCTGAGATTGTTGATAAATGTCGAATGAACATAACGTTTGACAAAATTGGCTATTGTCATTAAAGTTTCCGAGAATGTTTGGCAGCTTACGTAGTCCTCTCACTTGGCACTTGGGGATTACTCAAACCAATTTTCGGCCGAGTTATGGCCTTTGTTTAAACATGTTGATTTATTTCTCATTTTCAAAGTCCTTTTGTGTACTCGGAATAAGGATTCTTTATTCATTTGCAAAACGGGAACCGAAGCTAAATGACCCATGAAGCTTTTTAGCGTGAGAGGAGATTTATAAAATATCATGAAATAAAACGTGATCTTTACTCTAGTTAACAATGTATGACATGCGTTTATATTCACTGCATCGAATGTATATGATATTACAACGTACAGACGATGCGTTAGACCGGTATGCAAACAATTTATAATGGTATGCCATAAAGCACCTCTGTATTCTGTAACCAGACGATCTTATTACATCAATTACATGCATATAATCATTGACGTATCTCTAACTTACGGAGCGCGCATCAAACATCTTATCAGCGATATTTTTTTCGATTTATATGATTTTATTATCCTCGCCACCGGAAGTCCATATGGGCGAGCCCACAATAAATGGTTAATCACTTTAGGTTTTGAGGGATAGTGCATAATACAGGAGATGCTCCAGTTCCAGAAGCATCCCTGGTTCTTATACGTAAAGCATCAAACACGGGACCTCGGTTTGTAAAGTCTCGTCTGAGAGACTGTTACTGATTTTAGTGATGTTAAGTGGGAAACACTAACAAGATTTTCTGTTTTAACAAGCTATAGGTGGGATCAAATCCACAACCTTCGGATCAGCAGTCAGTAGCTCTTACCAAAGTACCACTTGTCCACCCAACCAGCGATATTTGGTATTACCGATATTATATAGGGCGTTATGTATGCCACGATATGTCGACATTCGTGTGTTATGGAGTACTATTTACCTTCCATTTAAGACCAAGCTGAAATTTGTTCTTAATTGTTACTAGTGGGCCATGAGGCCGCATGTATATAAGAAAGCTCAAAATGAAAAGTCCATGGAGTAGCACGTGACCTGTTCTCGATGGTTTACGACTTCAAAAAAAAAATCCAAAAAAAGAAGCATTTTATAAAAGTGAACCACACTAATTCCATTATTCCATGCGGATAACATAGGTCTTTGTCGCATTGCAATAGTTTATTTACCAATGGAAGAAGAACTATCTGAAATGTCACTGTGAACGCGATGCAATTAAGACCATGTATCTAAACAGCAGGTGTCTGCAGCTGCATACGCAAAGCGCTTCCCGGTCAATGATATATATAGTGGGCAATGGATTACATCCCGTAGAGAACACATTGCTAGATTAACAGAAACATGGTAAATATTGATACATGATGAATATTTTTCTAATTATTTGGAATTTGTTCATTCGTTGTGCACATAACACAACCAAATAATTAGAGAATATTTGTTTGCTTAAACTGAATACGATTTATATATCATAATGGCATTTGTTGTGATGAAGTTCAAACTTACTGTTACATATTAAAGTTGGTTAAGTTAGTTAAATCGGTAGTACATTGTATCTTGGAATTCATTGGACAGATACATTTAAACATACACCGGAATAAATTCAATCAGCATCAAAACTGCAAAAACGCATCCTAAACAATACAACTAAATTATATACCCGCAGAAAATTATTTGACTTGTTATTACATTTAATCTCCAATATAATCAGTATGAGTACTGTCGTACATGTATAAACATTGCCTTTATGTAGGCCTACTAAGTCTTGATGACTAATCATTTAACAAAGCTCGTATGTATTCCTCGATAGTATAGTGGTAAGTATCCCCGCCTGTCACGCGGGAGACCGGGGTTCAATTCCCCGTCGGGGAGTAATCTTTTTATTATTCTTTAAATAAATTTTCACTGGTCTGGGATACTATTGTTTGTATTGCAAATAGGGGTGACTATTGGGTCAAACTTTGACTATTGCGATACTATTGCTATTCATGAAAGTACTATTGCGATACTATTGTATTGCTGGAAACTATTGCGATACTATTGCAATAGTTATTGCCAAGATTTGAAAACCAGAGAATAACTTGTAAATGCAATTTTGCACTGTGTAAGATATCACTTAGTTGTCACTAAACTCCTTATCAGGTCAAGATAACCATTGTTGACTAGATGGTGGCAAACCGAAAGATTGTGTATGAATGACAGAGGTCAATATGCCATACAAAACATTTTGCTCCGAGTAGGTCTGACTGCTTGATAAGGCTACTTGTTGAATGGATTGTCATGTTGTTGTTGCTGCTCAGTTTCATGTGTACTTGTGATTTGTGCTTTTAATTTCTCGTGTGTTTTTGTGCATTTCGTGCTCTATTGCTTTTTGTTTCACGTGTGTTTTTGTGCATTTCGTGCTCTATTGCTTTTAATTTCACGTGTGTTTTTGTGCATTTCGTGCTCTATTGCTTTTTGTTTCACGTGTGTTTTTGTGCATTGCGTGCCCTGTTGCTTTTAGTTTCACGTGTGTTCTTTTACGTACATTGGCGCCTTCATGTGTGTGTTGTAAGCTGCCTTCCTGTTTTGATTTGTTACTATCATTTCGCACGTAGAAAGATTGACAGTTCTGTGTGCAAAATACAAATACATCTCTGAGTAGTTGGACAAGAGTTCTGTGTTTTTAATAATACATGTGCCTGTTCACGAAGAAACGTATCATAAATCAGTAACGACCTAATATACGAGTTAGTATGTACATGTTTTTACTAGCCTCTTCGTTCAAACACCTTTAAGTATGCCCTTTCGCAATTTGCCTGATTGTAACAATGTTATGCACTTTCATTTCCCAAGTGTTCAGTTATGAACCATCAAATTTACGATCTATTATGTCGAAAATGTTAGAGACGCATTAAACTCTCGGCAGAACGAATTGGTTTACTCTCATGCAAAAGATAAATGGCACAAAACAACTACAAGTAAAGATCAAATTATTCTCTCAAGTAATAAAACAATTTAAAAGCAATACTGGCTGGGTATAAAATGTATTTGATTTCAGACGGCGACCGATTTCCTTTGTTTTATTGCTGAACAATTTCTTCAACTTTTCTGTAACAAGTAATGATAAAACATGCGTCGAAACTGAAGAGGCAATCTCTCCGTTTATGTAAATCATGGGAAATATAAAACAAACAAAAGTTTTTCAAGTTGATGTTCTTATCACGGAGACAGAAATAAAGAACAATGATAAGAACAAAGCCAAATCTAGGTTTAGAAATATCGACCTAAATGCAATCCTGTGATAGTCAATATCTTGTACACAAAATTTCGTGCAAAAATGATAAAAAACAAAAAAAGTTATAACGGTAAAACCACGTGTGTACTTATATGTTTTGCCGAGTGTATATGGCATACGAAAATCACTGATACGGTCTGGTACAAAAAAGTGATAAATACTTACCGCGGTACATTAGTGACGGGCATTCTATGCAGAACAACAGCAAACAACATAATGATAATCACATTGTAAAATAATTGTTGGACATAGGTATTTTTCTTAATTGTTGATCACAAACTACATGTGACAAAATTTTGATTCAGTTGCACTGTCAGTGCGTTGTTTCAAATGGTCGTTGGTTGCAGAAATTACAGAAAAGAACGTATAGCAAACATGATACCAATATCCCAAACACAATTAATGGTCATTTGTGGTCATCGATTCTGTACATCTAGGGTTCACTGTAATTGTAATTGGGGTCGATTACAAATAATTTTGTTAACAATACTAATAAAACTGTCCTGGATAACATAATTTATTGGAAGCTGTTGTTGTTTGGTACATTTATTGTAGGTCATGCCTGGTCACACATGTTTGGTTAGTGGGTCATGTTCAATATGACTCAGACAAATCCACAACATCTGTTGATGTTTACATGTTTTATGTTTCATGTAAATACGCGATCCATTTTGTTATAGAATGTCAACGAATGGTCGTGTTCCAAGGCATGTTGTATTCCATTCATAACATTGTGTTTGCAACTAGCTACCGAAAACTCTTGACATTTGAACATTGTATGGTATAGTTATAGTATTATGCTTCTACGCGTATAATTATATTATTGAAATGTTTGTTACGTGTGAATGAATACTCTCAGTATGATAATGTTGTTTGATACTAAATATAAGAACTTCATCGTGGTAAGAAGTTTTTCATCTCTGATGTATGATTGCGCTTTTTGTTATTCGTGTGTTCTTTGTGCTTTTTGTTACTCGTGTGTTCTCTGTGCTTTTTGTTACTCGTGTGTTATTTGTGCTTTTTGTTACTCGTGTGTACTTTTTGTGCATTTCGTGCTCTGTTGTTTTTGTTGTGTGCTGCCTTCCCTGTACTATTTGTTGTTATCATTTCGCAGGTGGAAAGATTGACGGGCGTGTGTGAAAAACACAAATAAATCACAGAGTAGTGGCACAACAGTTCTGTGTCTTGAATAGTACATGTGCATGTTCACATGGAACCGTATCATAAATTAGTATCGGTCTGTACAATTCCCATATGTACACGTACATGTATCTTTTCTGGCTTTTTCGTGAATAATTCAAAATACGCTCTTTTTCAAGTCTGCAATATTTTGATAATGTTATGCACTTTCTTCTCATATGTGTTCAGTCAATACCCATCAATTTTACGGTCTGCATCTATTTTTCGAAACTGTTACTGATTTATACACGCATTAAACTTTCGACAAACAACTTCAAGTAAAGATCAATTTATTCTTTTAAGTAAAAACAGAATTTCAAAGCAATACGAGTTGGGCATAAAAATGTATTTGCTTTTAGGCGGCGACCGATTTCTAAGGTTTTATTGCTTAACAATTTATGCAACTAGTCTGTACAAGTAGTGATAGAAAATGCGTAGAATTCGAAGAGGCGATTGACGTCTCTTGCTCTTTATATATTTCATAGGAGTTATAAGGAAAACGTAAATCAAAGCTGTGATAACTGAACTTGGTGAACAGTTATTCGGCACATATCGACATTTTATTGATGTAGTTTGATGTGTACACTCATTGATATTGTTTATTTGCGCAACCATTTTTCTAGCGATATCCGAGCGTACGTACTTTCGCACTGCTTAGCATACAATACACATTCGAATTCCACCTATCCAGTTGGAGTTCTGTCGATGTGGCGTCGGTGCATGATTGGCGCCATGGTGTTAGTGTTTTGTCGTTTTGGCGAGGGTAAACGCCAATCTGTGTTCGTACCACAACGCAATAACACAACGCCAGAATGAAGTTTGCAGAAATCCACAATAATGAATATTGACAACATTATTTCCATCCATCAATAAAAACATTGTTTAAATTTGTTGGATCACGATTGCTGGTAATTTTTAGTTCCCGGGGAAAATGTTCATGTTGTTCATAGTTCGAGGTCCCTTTTATATAAGACTTCACCACCACACACCAAATGTTAGGCAATATATGATAAATGATACTTTCAGTGCTTCGATTTCAAAATATCACGCTATTAATGATAGCGTCAGTACTTTGATTTATAGACTAAATATCACGCTATGGTCCAGTGGGGCGTATGGTAACACCGAGGGTTGATTGATCTATGACTTGTAAACAACACCAGAATTCCTCACAATATCATCACCAACATGATGCAATTGTGATAGTATCATCAACTCTTTATTATCTCATTATAGATTAAATACTAAATTGGCTTACGGTAAATAATATTAATAGCAGTTGACTCACCGAAGATTATCACTTAATAATAATGGTAATTTCATTACATCATGTCTTCCCGGTGAACACCTCGTTAAATGTATACATACCATGTTTTGCTTACGAAAGATCATGAATCAACCACATTATTGTACAAACTCAATTTTATCAAGTTTTTGTTTAGTTTTAAAGCTGTGGTTTGAATGTTATATTATTGTATTCGTATATATATAATTATGACCGGAGAATGTGTCATCATACGAAGGTTATAGTCTGTGAAACAGTGTTATTACTTCAATGTTTTATACTGTCAACAAACTCATTATATACGCTACGGATATAAATTTCGGTATAGATTCGACATTGTCAGCATTTTTCTAAAAGTTTGTTAATGTAAACAAGAACTATGTAGAACGTTCAACTAATTAATTATTCTGCTTTCAGGTACCGGTAAGGGGTTTTTAATTGCAATTTCCCGCAACACAAACTCAAATAAATCTAATAAGATGATGGCGCCATTGTTTTCTCCGAGTGTGGATCAGCGATTATATTGTGTTTAATAATGGGAGGCGAATAATCTCTTTGTAGCATTGTAAACACAACAGACACTCACAATAATAATATTCATGTTTTTGATAATTGGATGATTGTTTCGTATAATTGTATAGAAGCATGCGTAATAGTGATAGTTATCTTGGACGGTCTCGAGGGGATAAAACTAAGGGATGTTATTATTGTTCTACAATATCATTACAATAATAATGGTTGATTAATATCTATGTTCATAGCATAGGTTCATTTTACATGACCACTTCGCTTGGCGAGTAAAACAAAATAATAAAAAAATCGGACAAGGAAAGCAACACTCAACAGAAACAAGACGCACGAAAGACACAAAAAGATGTGCAAAATCCTCATACATCAGACGTTCGTCAAGTTTCCAGTCTAGATTATGGTGTAGAATACAGTCAGGACGAGAAAGCATGTGTCTTGGAGGTTGATGTGAACACTACAATAATGTTAAATTACTGATATTGAAAATATGCTTACACCATAATATCTAGCTATAAACATATATTTCAATAATCACGTAAGGAATATTAATTTATCATAAAACAAATCACCGTTAATATAATAATCATGCTAGCAATTAACTATTATAGAGTCAAGAGTTTTGTAGAGAACAAAATGTGCAGCATACCTGTTACATTACTAGTATTTCGTTGTTCTTTTCGAAAACTGAGAACTGGTATAATCACTTCGAGTAATTCTCTCGAAGTCGCAAGTCATTGACCAATGAGGAAGGGGAAAAATCGAACGATCACGCACTAACGACTATCTTAGTCAACCACAATCGAACGGACGACTTTTGGATAATGGTCACACAAGAAATAACATAACCATATACTATGTCTGCAAACGCTTCAATACATAATATTATATTCAACTCATATAACACCATAGAGCAGACAGACAAATGCTATCAATTTAAGAAAACATATTTTTTTCTTTTGAACGTGAACTGTTCGTGTTAAACGGCAGATGTGCTCGGTTATCAGGCCTCGTGGGCGATATTTTCGCGGGCAATTTCTTATATTTGCATACGATATCGACCGCCTTCTCATAAAATATTAAATCACTTTTTACCGCACCTTGAAATGTGTGCAAGCTTGAATGAGATATATACTCCTACATAAAACGACCGGTAAATAAACATGAACTAATGCGCTAGATTCTATCAGGGCAATAACCGATGTGCACTGCACCAAAGTCATTAAACGATCAGATATCATGTCGAGTGGATGGTTGGTAACATTAAATAGCGACATTGAATCAAGTTACAATTCCAATTTCGAGATAAAATCTAACAGTATCCGCTAATCACAAGTGGTGCATTACCAAAACATACCAGGCAATTACCGATTTTGGCTTTAACAATGTTATAAGGGACATGCTCATGAAATTGTTCATGTTTGGTATCAATAAAGCTCAATAGTGATATGCTCATGGTCTTCATTACTTACATGTACTTATTATGACTGCATTTATAGAGATAAGAATCGCAACTCGTGCATGTCCGCAACAGAAAGAACATTGGCCAACAGCATTTAATTTTTTGAAAATATAATCAACAGAGAGAAAGCACAACGCCACTAGCAGCAATTGCTGAAAAATCGGCGTCAATAACAAAAGGAAAAACAACAACAGTAAAACAGTAGTTTGTGTTTGACAAACCGCTGGTTGTTATAACAATGACAACAAAATAATTACTGGTTTCCGCAGATGCTATTCCCTTTCATCGTCTTGTTTCGTTTCGCTTTATAATTATTCTCGTATTGAATTGTCTAATTATTGTGTCCAAACTCACTTTATTAAATGACTTGATATGCACGTGCAGTATAGAGTTTGAAGAGGCCACTGAATAGTAATTGTCTGTTCATTTGAAACTGTACTTTTGAAATACAGTCACGTTATATTTCTGACACGTATGTAAGACGACATATGCACATTACACATTGTTAACGAATTGAATATAACTAAGTTATAGATAAACATTGGTAGATAATTTTACAATAGTTTGTCTCATTTAGTCGAAATAAGTTTTTTTAGTGTTTTCTGTGTTGCTCCATAGTTGATGGCGTAGCACGTGCTGTGATAAAAAGTACTGTCGTTATTGCATTATTTTTCTCGACTAAATAAGGAAAACTCGTGCTCCAGTTTTTCATATAAACCGACATTTTTCCAAAGCAGCGTATAATATTGTGTTCAAACTCTGGTCCACGCGAAAGTCTACTTACTAGTAGTTGTTCTTAAGTGGTTGCACTTTTCCTAAACTTGTTATTCTATTTTGATCAACATTATGATGGATTAGTTAAATCAACTCATTACAAATGCACTTTCTGAAGTGTGTCAATGCAATTTTAGAAGAGATTGTTAAACTCTAAAATAAACTCCCGCTGTGTATTATATTATAGCATTTTCATCCGCCGTGCAAACAAGACTATCAATTATGAAAACAAACACAGCGACCCAAATTCATTTAATGGGAAAACAACTTTAATATTTTATTTAATATTTGGCAGATACGGTGAAAGTCGATGAAGGAAAATATTGGAAACGTTTATGACTGTTTTAAAGTTCACGATAGGCAGAATTTGCCTGAAAAATGACAATTATTTGCTGTTAACATTTAAGTACCAAGAATTGTTACGTTAATGTAAAAATGATGGGCATTTTATTATTTACATGTATGTATAGTTTGTGTTTATGTCATTGTTAAATTGCAACCACAGAACACTATTTATGACGTGCTATGACGTAGCATAAATGACCTCGACCTTTATTTGCGGGGCTCGCTGGAATAACAGATGAGACAAGCTTTAAGTAAAGTCCACTAGTTTAGTTCACGTCCAGAATAGTTTATTTCACGTCCAGAATAGTTTATGATAATTAATACAATTCAAGATATAAAGCGGTTATATTACATTCATACAAAAACCTAGTATACTGACAAGTAAAAACCTAGTATGCAAATATTCTTATGTAAGTACAGTTCAAATAACGAATAGCAATTAAGCCAATTTTGGGGAATTACGCTTAGCTAGTGAGAGGTACATTTAATTATTTGAACAGTACTTAGAAGAATAATATACACATAGTTCAATTAAATGTAAGATACATATTAATAATTCAAGTCAAATATAGCATACATATTAAAGGCATATTCTAAACAAGAAGTAATAAGCAATAATACAAACATATGCAAATGAATGTTCAATAAACAAATTAACACTCTGATATCAACAATGTTTAAAAAGTACAAAGTCCATCATTAGATTAAAATAACTAAGTATAAAAATATGAATTCACATACCTGGAATAACAGATGAGACAAGCTTTAAGTAAAGTCCACTAGTTTAGTTCACGTCCAGAATAGTTTATGATATTCTGGAATATTTGGACTAGCTTATATAGGACTTTACTTAGCCTCGAGGTGGCTGCTTATCACATCTGATGGTTTCCTCTGATGAAGGTGTGATAATTCATTAATGGTGGTAAACATGTCATATTGATATTTCATTGTTATTCAGGAAATAAGACATTAAGTTAGATTTGGTTATTTATAATACAGGATATGTCACATGGTTTGCCATCAGTATTATGTACACAGATAAGTGCATTTTATCACCTACCCGTGATGGCTTTTATTAGACCAGAGGAAATAAAGATTAGCCACTGGGCATATCACTGTATGTAAGTTAGACATGTGACCAAATGGTGATTTCTTAATTATATAAAAACTATTTCATCTAAAAACTACTAAATTATGAAATATTGTACTTATTTCAAAAATACTAAACTTTAAATGACATGTTTGGATTCAACTTTTAAAACGCAATCTATCGATACTAAATTTACCCTAGTCATTTGGGAATTGGTAATCTATATTTAATACATAAATTTGCATAAAACGTCATGTTAAAAATAGTAAAAATATCCACCATAACAGTTCCTCCGGCGTCCTTTAGCTTTGGACCCCAAAGCGGATTAAAAATATCCACTATAAGCGTTCGGACATTGAATGCTATCACATCAACAGTAACAGTACACATGCTATTTTAAACTAAACCAAGCAGCCTTGTACTGGACTTGAAAGTTGCAAAATGGCATGAACAACACTTAGAAAAAAAAAAAACATATTGACTGACAATTATGAACATACATATTTGATGGACTATGGAAAACATCAACACATTTACAAATACAGTATATACAACAAACATTAATAACATCAAACAATTTGAGATAAGCATCTGCTGAAAATCTTATATACAAGTCCGGACATAAAGATAATGGTACACATGTGCAATAATATATAAACGAACGTTCAAATAAGGTCAGAAAATGACCTGGAATAGTGTATATAACACAATGAAGTCTTATTATAAATGACCTAAACAAAACATATAACACAATGAAATACATTCAAAGGTAGGATACAAACTTTCCTGGCAAAGATTTACATGTTAGATATGGAAATGGGAGACAAATAACCACCATGTTCGGTGTGTAAATGAATGAAGAATGGTTTTCTAAGAATTTTTGCTAATTTGTGCACAGTACTCAATTTAATAAAATATCTGCAGGCCAATCAACAATGTAGACATCATAGCATACAGCGAGGACCCATCAAAAATGCAAAAAAATACTAGTTGTGAGATATCACCACTAGGAAAAAGAGATTTAGAATTTTGTGCGCTAGCTGTCCTAAAAGTACCTAACAAGCCATGCTAGGGTTTGTGATGGGAACATACTGGAGCTAAATAGGACAATCAGCATCATTGCTGTGGTTGATTTTGCATCAATGCAATCTACATCCATCTACATGGCACATTCAGACCATTGACATAGCATTTCATCCGCCTAACCTTCCCATACATCGCAATCCTAACAGTTATCCTACAATTATGAATGCAGACTTGTGTGTTAATTATTAGCCTGAGGACACATATATAAATAAACCCTATAGCAAGGCTGACCATAACTGTTCACAACAGACTAGGAATTATCAGACTGAGGGCTGGCGGAGCCAACAGGCTTATCAGCATGTATAACCTGAGTCCCATTTGCCTCAACAGACTTACATTAATGCTTTAACAGACCGAGGGCTGGCGGAGCCAACAGGCTTATCAGCATGTATAACCTGAGTCCCATTTGCCTCAACAGACTTACTTTGATGATTTAATAGACCGAGGGCTGGCGGAGCCAACAGGCTTATCAGCATGTATAACCTGAGTTCCATTTGCCACAACAGACTGTGAATATCCATTAGACAGTAAAGGAAAGGGTTGATTCGCTGCAGTTTGACTTGCAGGCGGAATCTGAGAGCCCTGACCTAAATTAATCTGATGAAAATTTTCGGACATTAATAAGTTTTTATCTTGATCATATCAATCGGTGTTAATTACAGACATTAGTAAATGTGTTAATAAATACAAAATACTTTCATTATCAAAACATTATGATGGTAAATAATAGTTCAAATCCAGAATAAGAAATGTCAGCATCAATGAGATATTCCACGTTTCTGTGTAGCACATTATAACACTTCCAGAATAAGCACTAGTTAGCAAATATTCTGCATAATGTTTTTAGTTATTTTCCTTTTTTACTATAATTTTCTTGTTTTCTATTTTTATATCATTTTCCAGTTTTTCGATTTTTATTTGATTTTTTTTTTTCGTTACATCAGGATAAACATTACTTGTACAGCCTTGTTGCTGAATCTGTCAACGTTCCGAGGTCTAGTAGACGATCTACCGTCTTCTGACGACGATGTATTCGGTTCATCATCTTGGGTTTACTGTAGCTGTGTAACACCTGACTCCAATGCCCCATAGGTATCTTTGGTACTTCGTATTCTGTGGAGCACCAGGATCGGTCTCCACCACTCTGTTAAATTGCAACCACAGAACACTATTTATGACGTGCTATGACGTAGCATAAATGACCTCGACCTTTATTTGCGGGGCTCGCTGGAATAACAGATGAGACAAGCTTTAAGTAAAGTCCACTAGTTTAGTTCACGTCCAGAATAGTTTATTTCACGTCCAGAATAGTTTATGATAATTAATACAATTCAAGATATAAAGCGGTTATATTACATTCATACAAAAACCTAGTATACTGACAAGTAAAAACCTAGTATGCAAATATTCTTATGTAAGTACAGTTCAAATAACGTATAGCAATTAAGCCAATTTTGGGGAATTACGCTTAGCTAGTGAGAGGTACATTTAATTATTTGAACAGTACTTAGAAGAATAATATACACATAGTTCAATTAAATGTAAGATACATATTAATAATTCAAGTCAAATATAGCATACATATTAAAGGCATATTCTAAACAAGAAGTAATAAGCAATAATACAAACATATGCAAATGAATGTTCAATAAACAAATTAACACTCTGATATCAACAATGTTTAAAAAGTACAAAGTCCATCATTAGATTAAAATAACTAAGTATAAAAATATGAATTCACATACCTGGAATAACAGATGAGACAAGCTTTAAGTAAAGTCCACTAGTTTAGTTCACGTCCAGAATAGTTTATGATATTCTGGAATATTTGGACTAGCTTATATAGGACTTTACTTAGCCTCGAGGTGGCTGCTTATCACATCTGATGGTTTCCTCTGATGAAGGTGTGATAATTCATTAATGGTGGTAAACATGTCATATTGATATTTCATTGTTATTCAGGAAATAAGACATTAAGTTAGATTTGGTTATTTATAATACAGGATATGTCACATGGTTTGCCATCAGTATTATGTACACAGATAAGTGCATTTTATCACCTACCCGTGATGGCTTTTATTAGACCAGAGGAAATAAAGATTAGCCACTGGGCATATCACTGTATGTAAGTTAGACATGTGACCAAATGGTGATTTCTTAATTATATAAAAACTATTTCATCTAAAAACTACTAAATTATGAAATATTGTACTTATTTCAAAAATACTAAACTTTAAATGACATGTTTGGATTCAACTTTTAAAACGCAATCTATCGATACTAAATTTACCCTAGTCATTTGGGAATTGGTAATCTATATTTAATACATAAATTTGCATAAAACGTCATGTTAAAAATAGTAAAAATATCCACCATAACATCATTATAAATAAGCCATGTAAATAGTTGACTACTAAAGTGCGAAGGTACAAATTGCAATTAAGCAAAGTCACTCGTCAACCTGGTCCATGGTCCCTCTTCAAAGGCCAGTCAAAATCGAAATTTTGTTTTAGTTCAGGGCGCATGTGTCATATGAATCTATTGCGTTTGATATCCATTCGACCAGATGATATTTCTGTGTGTGCTTTTTAAAACAAACATTGTAGAGAAAGTTATAGTAATTTCTTTACCAGTTGATTGACTGTAACTGAATTGTCTTTTAGATTGTAAAGCAAAAGGTAAAACCTGATTTAATTTCATTTTCGTCGGGTACACCATATTTTCAATTATGCTTTTGACATATCCAATTAACCATTCGGTACTACAATGTTTGTTCTATTTCCGCATTTATCTACATGTGGAGACAATGACCGTAACCACTGATAAGGAAATATCTGCTAAAGAAAAGACGCATGTAGATGTGTAGACAAACATCCGGGATATCTAAATCTGAGTCAGAACAACAAATGTTGATAGTTCCTCAATGGATTTACTGACAGGTCATCAATGTTTTCCGTCTTGGCATTGGAATGTAACATCCTTTATTCTTTAATCTGACATTTCTAATGACTTAGATGCAATAGCACATAAACTTGAGAGTATATCATGATGTATAATTTGTATATAGTCAATGGCGACATCATGTTACCCATAATCAATAATGACCAAAACGAAACGTTTTGTTATCCGAGTCAAGGGTGTATTGGTCAACAAATGTGGAATTTACGAATATCGTACGATATTGGGTCATCTTAAGATCGTACGGGACCAGACGCATACGATTGTACATAAATCGTTAGGACTCATTTGTGGCTTACTACTTGTTAAATTATACCGACATTGTACGATATATGACGAATAACCAAAGTCATTCAGTACTAGACTATCTTTAACTGTATCTTTATATATTCCCCCTTTTTAATGAACATTGTATTCTTAGATCATAAGGTAAGATTTATTTGTAGATGTTTTGTAAATGTGCACTGTGTGAAAATAATGTGAATTTAAAAACGTCAATAATGTGTTCCAAAGCATAAGGAAAGGATAAACAAATTCAGCTCCATTGAACATGGATAAGTACCAATAGTCTATGTATCTCGTACAATACGTCTTTACCTATACACTGATAGACTAACCATGCCCTAGAGATTCAAGATCTAGTGATAGTTGCAAACCGACAAAGGATACCAATGTATGACTGACAAAAGTCATACGAAACTTGCAAAGACATTTAATAGCGTGACAGGAAAACATATCCATGATAAAGATCTGCAACACAAAGGTGCTGAAAATATGGAGGATAAAAGACATGTCATACATAATGCAAGACATCTACCTTTTATAAAAATAAAACATCAAAGAACATACGAGTGCAGTACCTTTGTTTCTGGTAATCATCGAACGTTAGAGATACAAAGTGTTCAATAGGGCTTGGGCGGGTTTGATGATTATACTACTACTATATTCATAATAGTCATAAAATGAACTTAAGAACCTTTCCAAACGTAAACAGTCTACAATGTACATAATTGTAATATCGAATGACCTTAAGAACCTTTGCTACAGGTAACGTAAACAATATATTTTAGTGTGCTATATGATCTATAGGGCGAGGTTGGTAATGCTATTTATGGTGACTACATTAACATAGTGCCCTGGATTACCCATTGAAAATGAAAAACAAACTGCTTCAGAGCTAGGACTAATTACCGATATTGAGGACAGTGTTTGTCTACTAATATGCTTTATATTCTTGTCCCTACTAGACGTACCTTAGTTTGTAATCTTAAACATATATCACCGAGCCCAAAATAAAGCTTGCCAGTCTTAAAAAGCAATGTATTTGTATTTTCTAGTCTGTAACAGACAGACTGTAACTATAGTGCTATACAAATATGTTTCATTCTTAATAGTAGAATTCACGAAAATGTTTTGAGGGAAGTTTTTACAAGATTGCGTACCTAACAACTAACTATATAAAAACTTCTGACACATATCAATTTTGAATTATTTCAACAATGCGAAAGTTCATGTATACCAGCCAAAGGTTAATCGACAAATTACAGAAAATGCACATCCTATTTAGACTTTGCCAAGTTCTTAATTTAGAAACGCGTGATTCTACATCATATTTTTCATGGTAGTATTTTTATAAAGCGTGTTATATGCATGTCAAAATATGCCTTGTGTCTTTATATAGGTTTTAGTTTATATTAATTTATTTAAGGTCGATTGTGAAACAAATTTTTCAAAATTATATTAATCACTCTCGACACCTAATTCCTGATGTTATTCATCGCCACGAGGGTATGGGAGAAGAGAAGTCAGTTTTTCACTTTATGCTGAGCGTCTAGCAAGGGAATTTGTGGTACCATTTTTATTTTGTCTTTGGTATGACGCGGCCAGGGATCGACCTCCCGCACTCGAAGCGAACGCTCAACCACTAGGCTATCGAGGAGGCGGTATATGTTTTGACGCATGGAAACATTTAAACGAATCGTTTAAATTAATTAATCAAATGGCATCTGCCATTTTCTATACACGGCAAAAATACTTCGTAAATTTGTCCCTCTAAACACCAAAAACACACACATAAAAAGTCGATTTTCACAATGACCTATATTATATTGATCTTAGATTCACAACCATCGTTTTCAAACTCCCAAGACCTTCCTCTTTAATAAAAAAAGTTTTGAAAAGGTTCTACATGGGGAGGGGAGGTCCCCATTTTTCGCCCCTTTTAGAGGTTTAGCCACTAGCCTATTCGCATATCCTTGACTTGACATATTCTCAATCCTTGATTTGGAAGAGTGCTTTAACCGGGTGAATTGTTGGCACGCTCATGTATGGTTAAATTGCTGGTGTCGAACATGTTTCAACTGATGTATGATGTATATAAAAGTAACACATTTCAGTCTGTACCTATTTATTTATTTCCGTATCATTATGAACAAACATATAATATTAATACAGCACAACAAAATAATTTTAAAAAATGTACACAACCATTCAAACTTCTATATCGATTGTTGAAGCATTCGAGCAATCGGCATATATCTAAAAGTGCTCTAACACATGCGCTACTTGCTATATACATTATATATATATATACTAAGCATGAACATGTCGTAGACATATTACTTTATTTCAGCTTTGACCCTAAGTACCAGATAAATATTTAATCGATTTACAAAGTGAAGGATCTCTGGCAATGATATTAAAGTTCTAGACAGGAACACGTTAACCTGTTATAAATGTCAGGATGAACCATACAAGCTATGACATCGACTGTTTGGGGTACCTATATGAGCATATGGCAGGTGATCAATCTGATTTTATATCGCGTTTATTGGAATACCTGATCATTGATACCCAATCAGCTGACTCATATGTGAAGATAAACAAACCAATCAAGCGAAACATAGTACATGTACCTTAACGTAATTGTCCCAACATTGTTAATTGAAAAGCATCGTTTCGTGAGATGTCTATATGTGTTAATTAGTAGTAATCATCCTGCGGTCATTCTAGTGCGATAAGTACTCTGTACCCTACAGAAATCACTATGTATGTTATTCTGGTATTTCGAGTAGCACCTTTAACCATGAACATCAGTGTTTCCAAGATCCAACTGTATTTGTAGCCTTGGACACGAAACGTAACATTCCCATTGATACAGTCCAATGCCGGTCTAGTACATGCTCAGCATGCTTTCCTTGCTAGTCATACCCTCGTATAGTCCCCTACAATGTCCATGACAGGAATTATTTATTCCACTGCAGGATGATAGTTCTACTATTCTCGCAATGTGTAGTGCGTCGATAGTTCACCGGTATCTCTGTCCGGTGCATATTTTATTCCCGGCAACCTTGTCATTTAAAGAAAATTAAGGATTGTCCTAAATTGTACATGACAGCAACTCTTTATTCCCATACATACATAGTTGTTTTGTTATGCACCTTACTCAACGTTTCGAGTGCTGATAGTTCATAGGGATCTATGTGTTGTGAATGTTTTGTTCCCGGCAACAACCTTGTCCTTCTTTCAAAATGCGGGCACCTAGAAAATTAATGACTTGTACTACATAAATAAATTAGGTTAAATACAGCATAAACTGATGAGAGATAAAGCTATGGTACGTATATTTATAGATAATCCCCATGTACTTTACTGACTTGGCAATAACATTACATAATCAGTCATTTTAAATTAGCTTTAAATAAATAATCTGTTTGGTGTGTTTTAAGATAAAACGCCAAAAGATAATAACGAATCGGCCTAGGGTGGCAGTACTAAAAAAACACAGCAAAGAACGAAAGGTATAAAAAATACACACAAATTTCACAGACCACAGGCATAATCAAAAATGGCAAATGCAAAAACGAACAAGTAAAAATGAAACATGAATGCAAGACGATTCTAAAATTTAAACAGCTTATCCAATTGCTTGTTTATTCTTTTTATTTATAACGTTTTAACTCAACATTTCGTTGCGGTTTTAACAGAATATATTTTGATTGGTACGATTACAATGCACAAACAAATTAACCAGCAATGCAGTGCATACTGTGGTAATGAAATGTACTTTAAGAAGACAGCTGACGTTCAAAAGTATCATATTTTTATTTGTAGTTTTAAAATAATATATCCCCATGTTACTGAGTGCGCATCAAACATTATTCCAGCGATATTTGGTACCTACGATATTATATATATAGGGCGTAATTGATGACACGATAGGTCGACATTCGAGCGTTATCGAGTATTATTTACCTCCAATTTAAGATCAGGTTGCTATGATTAGACAAATTTAGACAAACGAAACATTGCAAAGGGATACTTTTGAATTATGACTTGGTACTTTAGAAATTTGATCTGAAATGTCACTGGTCTGGGTTACCAACGATTGTATCACAAATGACTTAATTATTTGTTAATAAACAAAAGGTTGCTCTAAACCCCTACCAGGTTGTCAAGATAACCATTGTTGACTAGATGGTGGCAACCCGAAAGATTGTATTCACTGATGGTATGATCATACAGAGAAGAGAGAACACCTTTTGAGAGGACCAAAAAACTAAACGTTCACTGATGGTATGATCATGATATCATGCGTGGCTTCCTTGACATCGACTACCACCCGAGTCTAATTGGATGATTAAGTTTTTTACGAACAAAAAACAAGGAAGTACTCATGTATACAGATTTCAACACGAATAAAAGTCCAATTCTAAAAAAGTAAATATATCTCATTTACTCGGTACTTGGCCTTGAAACAATTTACGAAGGCATTGTTAAAATTTGTTTTGTTCTGTTTATTTTCTTAGTAAAGTTACATGACTATACTTGATACACTGAATAAAATTAACCCTTGTTAACATATTATTGACGTTATATATGCCTTCAGAACACGAAATATTCTGATTGTTCTTTCCGTGTATTTTACGTCAATTGTCACTACAGCAATTTAACATTGATACATTGCTCTTAGTTAGAAGGTTAACTACATGTACAGGGAACCAAGTGAAACAATATATGTATAACATCCAATTATCGTGTGATATAGCGTCATCAATCACTTATATTTTAAGGTTTGCAGAACAAGGCTACATATACATCGCCATACCGACCAGTAGGCAGTCACATAATCGTATCGAACAAGTTGTGGTCACTCGACTATTGTGCTACTGTTAGAATGTCAGTCCAGGAACCAGACATGACATATATATTTACAGATTCAAGATACATTGTATATATTACATCAAACAAACTGATATTTTAGTGTTATCAATCACTTATAGCTTTTATTTACGTCATCGATAACAAGTGAAAATATTCGCAGGACAAAGCTAAATATATATGGCTATATACGAGCACTAGTATATATTATATGTATGACATATAATGGGACCTGATTTTACCAAACAACCAGCCACACAACAATCACGAGACTAATTTGCTACAGATGTACTGATAGAATTATAGTCCATGAACCGGGTGTGACATATATATTTACAGATTCGAAACAAACAAGAGATCTTTATCTAGCACATCAAAGTATCTGGTGACGTAGTGTTAACCGTCTCTTACAATTTTCATTTACGTCACCGATGTCAAGTGAAAATGTTTTCAGGACAAGGCTGTATGTATTTGAACTGATTAGCCAGATAACCGTATCAGACAAGTTGTGGTCACGCGACTATTTTGATACTGGGATTACAAGAAAATAAAGTCCGCTGGCACATGATAGACACTGAGATTGTTGATAAATGTCGAATGAACATAACGTTTGACAAAATTGGCTATTGTCATTAAAGTTTCCGAGAATGTTTGGCAGCTTACGTAGTCCACTCACTTGGCACTTGGGGATTACTCAAACCAATTTTCGGCAGAGTTATGACCTTTGTTTAAACATGTTGATTTGTTTCTCATTTTCGAAGTCCTTATGTGTACTCGGGATAAGGATTCTATATTCATCACAATCTTTGCAAAACGGGAACCGAAGCTATATGGCACATGAAGCTTTTTAGCGTGAGGGGAGATTTATAAAATATCATAAAATAAAACGTGATCTTCACTCTAGTTAACAATTATGATATGCGTTTTTAGTCAATGCATCGAATGTATATGATATTCCAACGTACAGACGAGGGGTTAGACTGGTTGGCAAACAATTTGTAATGATATGCCATAAAGCACCTCTATATATTGTAACCAGACGATCTTATATTCTTTTAAATCAATACCGGAATTGTCGTGAACCAGGCTATTTTATACATGCATATACTCATTGACGTATCTCCAAGTTCTGGTACGCGCATCAAACATTTTACCAGCGATACTTTTTCGATTTATATGTTTTTATTTATCTTCGCCACCGGAAAACCATATGGACGAGGCCACAAGAAGTGGTTAATCCCTTTAGTTGTTGGGGGATAGTGCATGATACAGAAGATGCTCCAGTTCCAGAAGCATCGCTGGTTATTATACATGCTTGATGTATCGTGCTATCGAGTATTGCTTACCTTCCATTTATGACCAATAGTTCAGTCATTCTAGCTTTTAACCTAGACAAAATTGCAAAAGAATTTCTTTGCACATATTCGTGTAGAATATTGTCCCATATAGTCACAGAAAAAAATCCCCTTGATAGACCTCGCCGTTTTCTTGCATTTGATAAAGAAAATTTTTAGGAAAATGCGTGTTTTACTCTCAGCACAATGGCGATCCATACTTGTATTTATGACGACAGGAAATGTTACATAATAACAAAATTCTATTATAAAAACGTTTGGAGAAAATATGCCCATATTCATTTCACATAAAGGAAGATAATTAAACATTGGAATTGTTTATATATAAACAAATTAAAAACATTTTAAAGACATATTCACACAAGGTCACGTGAGATTATTTTTTCAACTATGGGAAGCCGTGTGCCCAACAAATTGCATATTATACTTGGATCTACTTTTTGCGCTATTTTTGATGTACAGGAACAGGTACCCTCTTATATTTTCAAAGTCCTTAGACACGTTGCTTTGATACTTTGCATACTTGTTCACCATCATGACCCCAACCCTTACACAGGAGTAGGTAACTATATCAAGCATGTTGTTGAAAGTATGCCCCCCTTTTTAACTGAGTGTAAATGTTAAAGTTTAGGTACACTTTTTTAAACCTCGAATATCTTCAAGGTGCAGTTAGATATTTATTTGATAATTTGCATACTTGCTCACCATTATTACCCCAACACATACACATGGGTAGGTAACTATATCAAGCATTTTGTCGAAATTATGCCTCCTTTCGGACATAGAAATGCAAATAATTAAAGTTTTGGTACAATTTTTAACCTCAAATATTTTCAAAGTGGAGTTACATATTGCTTTTGTAATTTGTCTACTTGTTCACCATCATGTACCCCAACCCATACACGGTTAGGTAGCTCTATCAAGTATTTTGTTGAAATTATGTCCCCTTTTTGGACTTAGAAATGCAAATATTAAAGTTTAGGTATACGTTTTGTAACATGTAATATATTCAAAGTGCATTGACATACTGCTTTGATACTTTATATACTTGTTCACCATCATGATTAACACGAGTAGGTAGCATTTTGGTCAAGTTATCTGTCATTTTAGACTTAGAAGACGCAACCTCTACACAGAAGATCGTAATGTTGCTGCTATGAAGAGTTCTGTTTTGAATATATAATGATTATACTACCCTAACGTGAAACTGAGAATACAGGTGCGCTGTTCGTGAATAGCTCTTGTTTATAATTTGAAACGCTAAACAACGCTGGTGCTAACGTTTATAGTGTGAACCCATGTTTTTGAACTGAAATGTTTCCCAGGCTTGGCAGTTAAATTAAAAAGCCTCAAATGATACATTATTTTAAAAACTGCTGTCCATGCAGCAACCGTGGTTGTTGGTGGTAGATGCGATCCTGTTCTTGATAAATTAGGCATTTCGCACACCCTGTGTCATGGCATGCATGTTTTGGTGGAACTCAGACCTGCATTAAATGTGCGTCCCGACAAACGCATCATTTTGAAAATTGCTATACATCCAAATAAATCTACAGATACAGTCAGTTTTGTACTAAAACATCGCTGGTAAATTGGTTTTACTGTCGATTTCAGAACATAGAACATTTCTGTACCGGTCTTTAAATATTGTTGCGGGGTTACCAAGGAAGCCAACTATAGCCAAACCCCCTGTAGACTAGTATCATTTAACCACGTTGTTTTTATAGCTCATACGTGGACTTTGCTTTGTCCATATGCTTACCTAATCTTATTATGCTATTAATAAAACGTCAGACACATTCAATCCACTTTGGTGTTTATATATTACTGTTATATTTATTATGACATAAATGAACTCCATTGCCAGAGCAACTCAGACTTATGATTGCACTTCATAAGACTAGTGCCAATGCATTACAAACATAAATCATATTACTTAACCTTGATTGAAATGAATTGAAATCAAAAGCAGTCGTTTGTCTGGAAATCACCCACGAGACGAATAAAAATCTAAAAAGTGAAATAGAAGTTTGTGCTACCATATCAGCAAAACATGTAGTGATATTCAAACAATAAAATGGTATGCATTATTCCTACATTATTCTCTGTAAATAATCCAGGTCTCATAAAACTTATTTTCGATTTATGCAAGACACTGTGATGTATTCATCATGTTCGTGTCCATAGCAGACCTGCATAATAAAATCATGCAATTGCCTGAGATTCCAGCAGCAAAGATTGTGTGCGATTTTTGGGACATTCAATATTCTGCGCTTAACTGGCGAACCGCCTAATTCAAGTCGCTTAATTAGTGCAAAGACACTTGGGACCTGAACCACGCCCCAATCCTACGGTCGGTCTGTAGACCAAATGGTTTTCTTTCAATAACTCAAGCACGCTTTGTCCTATGATCTTTAAACTGTACACGGAGGTTGGTCAACAACAGTAAAGGACCCCTATTGATTTTGAGGTCAGTAGGTCAAGGTAAATGTGACATTTACCATTTCTGTATAATCCCTATTGGGCTGGTTTCAACAGATTATGGTCCCTTATTGACTTAGCTAGTAATAATGGACAAGGCGTAGTCTGTGGGTTAAGGGTTTATTGAATGCAGTCTTGTTTTCTTCCTGTTATATTCATGTACAGGACATTTTGTTCAACCTGTTGGTGTTGTCAGTAAGTGTTTATTCTGTACTTCTAGTAAACTAGGGAAGTTAACAGAATGACCCTTGAGAGTTAACATCTAGTGAAACGTCTTGTATCAATAATTCAGTACAAATATCTCAACGACAGTTGCTATCATATTTCTGTTCAGGAAATTTTGTATCAAATGTTGATGTTGTCAGTAAGTTGGGTGGTGATCCAGGAAAATTAACAAAATGACTCTTACAATTTAACGCCCAGTAAAACCCGTATCGGTAAGATCAATCAGTAAATTCCTATGACAGGAAATTTTATACGACATTTCGATGTTGTCGATCAGTACTAAAAGTGTAGATCTACATTTAAAAGTTTAGGCCAGAGTTTTTTTAATTTTTAGTTACTCGGACATTTTTTAGCAAAAAGTTCACAGGAGGGAAAAATAAAAATTAAAAACTCCCAAATTGTAGCTACCATGTTGTTGATGGTGGACTGTAGTCAATGACATTCCAATATTGAAAGCAACAATGTAAGTTTTAACAGCAGACAAATACAGTGCCAAGTATCAGTATCATTGATTAAGAATTTAAAAAAATTATTCACATTTTTATCCAAAAATAAATTTCTGTCAGTTATTTTTTCAATGACACCTGTGGCACAGTCACTGTGGTGAATGAGAACACAATTAAACAAGTACTATACCAAGATATCATTAATGAAATACACAATACAACAAGGTGTATAGTATCATAATACATGTACCATCAAAACATTTGACATAATAAATTATATGCAATTTAAGATTTCCAATTTTTATACTCTCATTTAAATATGTTTACCCAAATAAAGACATTGATTCATGGTTTATGATACAAAAACAATTATCGTATTTTCTGAAAATTGGTTGGGGTAAATCTTCCCCTTCAATTTCTCATTATTTGCTTAAAATATTGAAATGCATGACTGTTTTATTGAAAATAGTTTGCTTGTAAATTCATTTTATCAACAAGATGGTTTGATATTTTAACCTGCGTATGTGTATAACATTAAAATACTGATAAAACTAAACACCCAAATTTTCATGGAATAAACTTTTGAAAAGTATAGTGACCTTCTTCAAATCGCATTTTAAGGTACTTCCGCAACTTTCTGGACAGGGTATTTTCTCCTGATAATAGTTTTGACATTAAAGAACTTTAAAATACACAAAACAAAACTTTTGCAATTTTGTCTAGGTAAAGGCCATTTTTGGGCTTGAATGACTGGCCTACAAGTAGAGTCAAACAAACAAAGAGCTTTAAAGCATTGCAAAGGGATACTTCGGAATTATGACTTGTTACTTTTGAAATTTGTTCTCAATTGTTACCTGTGAGCCAGGAGGCCGCGAGTATATTGGAAAGCTCAAAGTGAAAAGTCCATGGAGGTACACGTGACCTGTTCTCGATGGTTTACGATTTCCAAAAAAATCCAAAAAAGAAGCATTTTGTCGTGAACCAGGCTAATTCCATTATTCCATGCGGATAACATCGGTCTTTGTCGCATTGTAATAGTTTATCTACGAAAGAAAGCAGAACTATCTGAAATTTCTCTGTGAACGCAAGGCAATTGAGACCATGTATCTAAACAGCAGTTGTCGGCAGCTACATAAGCAAAGCGCTTCCCGGTAAATGATATATTTTTTGTGATAAAGTTCAAACTTACTGTTACATATTATAGTTGGTCACGTTAGATTAATCGGTAGTATCTTGGAATTAATTGGACAGATACATTTAAACATACACAAGAATAAATTCAATCAGCATCAAAACTGCAAAAACACATCCTAAACAATACAACTTAATTATCTGCCCGCAGAAAACTATTTGACTTGTTATTACATGTAATCTTCAATATAATCAGTATAGGTGCTGTCGTACAGATATAATCATTGCCGCTATGTAGACCTACTATGTCTTTATGACTAATCATTTAACAAAGCTCGTATGTACTCCTCGATAGTATAGTGGTAAGTATCCCCGCCTGTCACGCGGGAGACCGGGGTTCAATTCCCCGTCGGGGAGTAATCTTTTTATTATTGTTTAAAATGATCAATTTTTCCTGGTCTGGGATACATGTACCATTGTTTGTACCGCAAATGACGTAATTCATTGTTAATACTAAACTTCTTATCAGGTCAAGATAACCATTGTTGACTGGATGGTGGCAAACCGAAAGATTGTGTATGAATGACAGATGTCAATATGCCATACAAAAAAAACTTTTGCTCCGGACATGTCTGACTGCTGGATGCGACTGGCTGTTGAATGGATTGTCGTGTTGTTACTGCTCAGTTTCATGTGTACTTGTGATTTGTGATTTTTGTTTCTCGTGTATTCTTTGTGTGCATTTCGTGCTTTTTTGCTTTTAATTTCTCGAATGTTTTGTGCAGCTCTGTATCTTTTCGTTACCCGTGTGTTCTTTTACGTACCTTTGCGTCCTATTGTTTTTGTTGTAAGCTGCCTTCCCTGTTTGATTTGTTATTATCATTTCGCATGTAGAAAGATTGACAGTTATGTGTGCAAAATACAAATAAATCACTGTGTAGTTGGACAAGAGTTCTGTGTTTTGGATAATACATGTGCATCTTCACGTGGAAACGTATCATAAATAACTAACGGTCCTAATGTATGTGCATGTATTTACAAGTCTCTGTGCTAAAACATCTTAATTATGCCCTTTTCAAATTTGCCTGATTGTTACAATGTTATGCGCTTTCTTTTCCCAAGTGTTCTGTTATTAACCGTCAAATTTACGATCTGCATCTACTTTGTCCATACTGTTTCAGACGCATAAAACTCTCGACAAAACGAATTGGTTTACGCTCATGCAAAACATACATGACACAAAACAACTTCAAGTAAAGATCAAATTATCTCCTATGTAATAACAGAATTTTAATTCAATACTGACGGGGTATAAAATGTATTTGTTTTCAGGCGGAGACCGATTTTCTAGATTTTATTGCTGAACACTTTCTGCAACTCGTCTGTAACAAGTAATTATAAAACATGCGTTGAAACTTAAGAGGCAATCTTTCCGTAGTTTATATAGCTCATGGGAGATATGCTAGTAAAAGAAAAGTAAATAAATGTTATGGAGGCTGGTTCGGTTAATTCGCTATTGTCATCAGGGTTGGCATTTTGTCTTTGCGGCTCAGGTGCCAGATTTGCGTAATGGCTTTATGGAACGTGTTTTAGATTGGTGTTCGGTAGTTTTGACGCCACACATAGAAAGGACGTCGTACGTACGGGTAAATGGCGTTCAGGTCCAGATTGGCGATATGACGTTCTGTCTTTGAGGCGCGAAGAACGCCAATCTGCCGTCCGTACCTGATAACGAAATATTACAAAACTTACAATTCAGCAAACGAGACAACCAGACAGAATTATTTAACCTCCACCAATTAAAACACGGTTTGAATTCGATCTATTGCAATTGCTGGTACGTTTTCGGGGATTTTATTTTCTATCTATTGAGTGGCCTTATTTCGATTTCAAGCTTTTGTTTGTCCGCTAAAATACTATACAACTTTTATTACTATACGATAAGCAATGGAGTGTTATTAACATTTTGATAACGTTACTGCTTATCGGCATTTAAGTGTGCAATTGTTGTAAACAATAAGAAACGAAACGAAGTACAGGTAAATCCAATACGCATTTCATCAGCATTTAATGTTTAAAGGGACTGCCTCACGTATTGGTGCATTGCAAAAATAAAATTGTCAAATATTTGCGTAATTTTGGTGTAGTTGCCTGTATATGCCAAAAACAACAACACTGACATTAAAAATAACTTGCAAAACATCGGCATTTTGTATTTATTTTGCATTTTACATCCAAAATTCAATAGGGTATTAATACCCTATGTTCACAATACTAATAACTGTATTATATAAAGTCGGACAGGGAAGGCAGCACTCAACTTAACTAGTCGAGCACAGAAAAACATAAAGACATACAAGGCACAATGTCCTGCTCTGGATAACATATTGAATAATGTTGCTTGTTGGTGTATTGTAGATTATTGCTGGTCACACATGTTTGGTTAGTGTATCATCTTCTGTATGACTCAGATAATTCCACAACATCTGTTGATATATACATGTTGTATTTATCATGTGATTACGCGACCCATTGTGTTATAGAATGTCAGCGAATGATCGTTTTCCAAGGCATGTTGTATTTCATTCATAACATTGTGTTTGCAACCCACTACCGAAAACTCAATTGACATTTTAACATATGATAGTATATGGTATGTTACATCTATAATGATATTAAAATGTGTGTTACTTATGAAGGAATTATTTCAGTATGGTGTACTTTAAATGCTAGAACTTTGTCTCGTAAAGAGTGCATGGTTTGTCACAGTTTGCATTCGAATGAGCCTGAGGGTCAGCGATCGGACGTCCAAACGAACGTTCAAGAAGGAAATAATCTAACATAATATATTTTCTTTTTAGACACCAAGTCTTATACAATACAGTAGTAAACAGTTGATTTTTATATAATGATTATGTAGTGTGCATGTTGATATGCAAGACTATCATGATTTCAGCCGCAACAAATTTAAAATAGAGTGGCGATGTGTTTTTATCTTGCTACTTGTTGACAATGGTAGGTCTATCATATGATTTGTACAATAATGAGAAAATAATAGCCAAACCCTCCCTGCTAACTCTTGCTGTGCTTACATTGAAATAATTAGTGTCATATTATCTCAGTCCAGATCATTTGTTTATCACAGATTACTGTTAACGTACATAATTTAAACAATGAGCGCCAGATATTTGGGTAGTCAACTTTGTGCACTGGTATATATATTATCTACAGGTTGTATATCTTTGTCACATTAGTATGTCCAATCCATGCCAAGTTGTAATTTAGTTGCTTTCCATTGTTTACAAATGTATAATTGCACAGCACCAACATCAACCACATCGTTTTTTCTGCATCACAAAACAAGACAGACGAAAGTAGATAATTACTGTACACGCTCGTGTTAATTTAATTCAGATTAATTTTCATTACCCCCATTGGGTGATAAATATACTCATTGACAAATACATTTGCTTCAGATTTTTATTTCTGTGTAACGACTGTGCAGCGAACATATGCATATAGCCTGCAGAAGCGGAACACAGCATTGACTGACACCAATAATGTACTTTATAAATGATTGCCAGCATAATTAAACATGTATATTATATTATCAAAGGATTGTCAAAGTAACTAAGCTACAATAAACCATGTCCTGTTACATACATTGATTTAGCTTGTCAAGAAACAACGGGCATCGTCACAACGACACAAACTCGATCCCTGACATTGAAAGAATTCACGAAGACAGTGTTATACATTTGTTTTTTTTCTGTTTTTTTTTCGTAATATACATGACTGTACTTGAGTACAATCAATCTTTAAAACACATTACTGACGTTATATAGGCTTAACACAAATATTCTGATTGTTCTGTCCATGTACGAGGGCCGTTCATTTAATACCCGGACGATCGATATTGCTGAAAAACTAACGGACTGATATTGATGAAAATATACAGAAATACATTCACACTATTAATTTATTAAGATACGAAATTTCAACTTGTTACGATGAAGGGTCTACATAATATCAGTGTTTTAATTAGTACATGTAACGCGAGTCGGCCCAAGTCGACGTCCAAAAATGTGACGTTACGTCATTTTCGCTTGTAAAACATGACACTTTTTCTCTATTTGAGCATCGTTTTGGAGCCATAAAGTCACGCGAGCACACAAATTAACCATTTTAAAATGTTTGGTAACGATGTTATATACTGTATCCACGATAATTCGCATGATTCCGTAATTACTATAGTAGTTTTTCTTCAAGTAGTGTTTACCGTCCAACAAGCGTTTAACCGACGAAACTTTCCTGTTAGATTGATCCGGCATCGGATCATCGCGAGATGACTCTTGTCATCATAAAACCGTTTATAAGCAGAAATCCACCAATACGAATATTTACAAAAGGCTTCTCTGAAGTAGATTCTTTAGTTTTACAGGTGTATGACAAATACTTTTACGAAATTGTATCATAATCCGGTTTTTTCCGAAAACAAATTCAATTTCATTGCGATATTAACAGAAACACGCCCGTTGTCACCAAACATCGCTTCATGCACAGTAACAGTACATAAATGACATTAAAAGTTATATAATATAACGTAAATGTAGACATAATGTTATATGATGTTTTCCATTGAAAATAGGCAACTATATCACGCTCCGTGCCATAACAACACTCGACAATTCACTAAAAACTTGGGCTGAGCCGGGTAGCCCTTAGTTAGGTTACTATAGTAACCACAGATTTTGTTCAGTTGGATGAAATTTTATTAATTTTTGTCAAATGATCAAGTTGATGAGAAAGTCTTATTAAACGAAAAATTATTACAATTGCATGTTTCAATCAAGCGCTATAGCGATCGTCCGGGTATTAAATGAACGACCCTCGTATTTTACTGTAATTGTCACTATATCAAGTTTACAATGAGTCATTGCTCTTAGTTAGAATTTGACTTTGTGGCCCATCTTTGAACTACATTTACAGGGAACCAAGTGAAACAAGAGATGTACGAGTATAACATCCACTTATCTGGTGATATAGCGTCATCAATCACTTATAGATGTCAAATACGTCATCGGCAACATTTGAAACGGTTTGCAGGACATGGCTTCATATCACCAAACCGACCAAGTTGTGATCACGCGACTATTTTGCAACAGATATAGTTTATTAACAAGGCTTGTCGTATATATTTGCAAATTTGAAATTGAGCAAGGCTTGTCATATACATTTGCAGGTTTGAAATTGCACAAGGCTAGTCGTATATACATTTGCAGATTTGAACTTGCACAATACTTGTCGGACATATTTGCAGATTTGATATAATCATGATATGTATTACATCAACCAGACGTGTATGTAAATGTTAACACTCACTTATAGTTTTCATTTATGTCATCGATAACATGTGCAAAGGTTTGCAAGACATGGTTGTATACAGCCTAGAAAACCTTACCGAACGAGTAGTGAATAAGAGACTATTATGATGCAAAGGCGCTACATGTTGTTAGAATTTCAGTTCGGAAACTAAGCTTGACGCATTATTTACAGATTTGAACTAAACAAGTGATGCATTACATCATACAGTATGATAATAAAGTGCTATCAATCATTTGTAGCTTTCATTTTCGTCACCGATATCAAGTGAAAAGGTTTGTAGGACAAGGTTCAAAAATTATATGCTACCTATCTACGAGTACCGGGAATCAGGATTGACGTATATACTCACAGGTTTGAAGCATACAAGAGATGAATAACATCAGACAGTCTGATGATGGTATTGTATTATAAGGCACTTACAATTTTCAATTTCGTCAGCAATATCAACGGAAAAGGTTTGTAGGACAAGGTTGTATACACGTGACTAATTTGATACAGAAATGACAAGAAAATTAAGTCCGCTGGCACATGGCTACTACAAATGTGATCTTTACTCTAATTAACCATGTATGATATGCGTTTTTATTCACTGCGCCGTATGAATATGATATTAGAACGTACATACGAGATGTTAGACTGGTATGCAAACAATTGGTAATGGTGTGCTATAAAGCATCTCTATACTAGTATTCTGTAACTAGACGATCTTATATTATTGTCAGTCAATTATACTCCTTGACGTATCTCTCCAGGTTACAGACAGGGCACCAAACATTTTGCAAGCGACGACAGGTCGACATTCGTGTGTTATCAAGTGTTATTTACTTTCCATTTTTAGACAAGGTCGAGGTGATAGTACATGAAGAAAGATCTAAACAAACAAAAGCTTAAAAGTATTGCAAAGGGACCCTTCGGAATTTTGACTTTGTACTTTTGAAATTTGTCCTCAATTGTCACTTATCTGAGATACCAACGATTGTATCGCAAATGACCTATTTGTTAATAAACGTCAGACAATAATTTGCTCTTAACTCCTTACTTGGTCAAGATAACGATTATTGACGAGATGGTGACAATTAAAGACAGAAGTCAACATGCCATGCATAAGCTTTCTCCAGCTGCTTAAGTTACGAAAATTTTAAGGATTGATGGGTGTTACTGAATGTAAATTTTCCTCTTCTATGTGTTAATTGTGAACGATCTACTATCAACAGTATTTAATTGTTGCGCACATGTTGTGCCTTTCTGCAACTTCGGAGTCCAGCATAAGGCTGCTTCGTTTCTTTCAAAAAAATGTAGACTGTTTATGTTGAATGTTGCTTAGTGGATTGTCCTTGCGATGTGGAGTCGCCCTTACCTTCGCTTTTGTCTGGAGGCTTTTGCTCCGGTGATGTCTGACTGCTTGATACGACTTGCTGTCGGATTTCGTAGCTTTTCAGTTTCATGTTTTCTTATTTACATTTGGTGTCGTTCTTGTCGCTTGTACTTGTATTTTTTTTGTTACTCGTGTGTTCTTTGTGCTTTTTGTTACTCGTGTGTTCTTTGTGCTTTTTGTTACTCGTGTGTTCTTTATGCTGTTTGTTACTCGTGTGTTCTTTGTGCTTTTTGTTACTCGTGTGTTCTTTTTGACATGTGCCTTTCGTGCTCTGTTGGTTTTTGTCGTGTGCTGCCTTCCTAGCACGATTTGTTACTATCATTTCGCAGTTAGAAAAAATATCGGGCGTGTGTGAAAAACACAAATAAATCACAGAGTAGTGGCACAACACTTCTGTGTTTTGAATAATAAATGTGCATGTTCACGTGGAAACGTATCATAAATGAGTATCGATCAGTACAATTACTCGTATGTACACGTACATGTATCTCTCCTGGCTTTTTCGTGAAGAATTCTTACATACGCTCTTTTTCAAGTCTGCAATATGCTGATAATGATATGCACTTTGTTCTCCCATGTGTTCAGTCAATAACCATCAATTATACGGTCTGCCTCTATTTTATCAAAACTGTTTATAGACGCATTTATCTATCGACAGAACCATTTCCCATGCAAAACAATAATGGCACAAAACAACTTCAAGTAGAGATCAATTTATTCTCTTAAGTAAAGACAGAATTTCAAAGCAATACGAGTTGTGTATAAAAATGTATTGCTTTTAGGCGGCAACCGATTTCCAAGGTTTTATTGCTGAACAATTTATGCAACGCGTCTGTAACAAGTAGTGATAATACATGCGTATAATTCGAAGAGCGCATGAGGTCTCTTTCTCTTTGCATATAGGAGTTATAAGGAAAACGTAAATCAAAACTGTGATAACTTAATTTGGTAAACTGTTATTTGGCGCATACCGACATGCTATCGGTGTAGTGTGATGTGTACACTAATGCGCAACGTCTTTTTTTGGCGATAGCCGATTGTACGTATTTCGCACGAAGACATATTGTCCGTAGAACGTTACCCTTACATACCAAATGTTATATACTAGTAATGCAAGATATTAGTAGTTTGATTTCTAGACAAATTATCACGCTATGGTCCAATGGGACGTATGATAACATAGAGGTTGATTGATCCATGACTTGTAAATAACACCAGAGTTCCTCACAATATCAATAACATCATGATGCCATTATGATAGTATCATCATCTCTTTATGATCCCATTATAGATAAGATACTAAATTGGCTTCCTGTTGATAATATTAATAGCACTTGTCTCATCGAAGATTATCACTTATAATAATCAGGTATTTCAATTACATCATTTCTTCCCGGTAAACACCTCGGTGAACGTAAACATACCATGTTTGGCGTGCGAAAGATCATGAATCAACCACATTATTGTAAACACTCAATTTTGTCAGGTTTTTGTTTAGTTTTTAAGCTGTGGTTTGTATGTTATATTATTGTATTCGTATATATATAATTATGACTGGAGAATGTGTCATTATACGAAGGTTATTGCCTGTAAAACAGTTTTACTTCTTCACTGTTTAATACTGTCAACAAACTCATTATATACGCTACGGTTATAATTTTCGGTATAGATTCGACATTGTCAGCATTTTGTTAAAAAGAACCGGTAAACAAACATGAACTAATGCGCTAGATACTATCAGGGCAATAACCGACGTGCACAGCACCAAAGTCATTAAACGATCAGATATCTTGCCGAGTGGATGGTTGGTAACGTTAAATAGCGACATTGAATCAAGTAACAATTCCAATTACGAGATAGAATCTCATGAAAACTGCTAATCACAAGTGGTGCATTACCAAAACATACATTTGTACCAGGCAATTACCGATTTTGGCTTTAACAATGTAATAGGGGCCATGCTCATTAAATTGTTCGTGTGTGGTAACAATAAAGACTCAATAGAGATATGCTCATGAACTTCATTACTTACATGTACTTATTATGACTGAATTTATAGAGATATGAATCGCAACTCGTTCATGGCTGCAATAGAATGGACATTTGCCAACACCATTTTCATTTTTTAAACAAATAATCAACAGGGAGAAAACACAACACCACTAGCAGCAATTGCAGAAAAAATGGCGTCACGAACAAAAGGAAAAACAACAACAGTAAAACAGTAGTTCGTGTTTGACAAACCCCTGGTTGTTACAGCAATGACAACAAACTAATTACTGGTTTCCACAGATGCTCTTCTCTTTAGTCGTCTTGTTTCGTTTTGCTTTATAATTATTCTCGTTTTGATAGTCAGTCTAATTAGTATGTACGGCCTCACTTTATTAAATGACTTCATATTCACGTGCAGTATAGAGTTTAAAAAGGCAACTGAATATTATATGTATGTACATTTGAAACTGCACTTTTGAAATTCAGTCACGTTTAATTTCTGACACGTGAGTATGGTAGACAATATATGCACTTTGCACATTGTTAACAAATTGAATATAATAAAGTTATAGAGATAATTTTACCAAGAGGTTGTCTCATTTAGTCGAGTTAAGTTATTTTGAGTGTATTTCTGCGTTGCTTCATACATGTAGTTGGTGGCGTATCTCGTGCTGTGATAAAAAAATCCTGTCGTTATCGCACTTTTTTTCTTCGACTTAATAAGGTAACCTCGTGCTCCAGTTTTTCATTAAACCGACATTTTTTTTTCAAAAGCAGGGTATAATATTTTGTTCAAACTGCCCTCGCGAAGTCTACTTACTATTAGTTGTTCTGAAGTGGTTGCCCTTTTCGACAATTTGTTATTCTATTTTGATCAACATTATGATGGATTAGTTAAATCACCTCATTACAAATGCACTTTCTGAAGTGTGTCAATGCAATTTTAGAAGAGATTCTACTCCAAACTCCAAAATATACTCCCGCAGTGTATTCAATTATAGCATTTTGATCTGCCGTGCAAACAAGACTATCAATTATGAAAAAAACACAGCGACCCAAATTCGTTTAATGGGAAAACAACTTTAATATTTTATTTGATATTTGGCAGATTCGATGAAAGTCGATGAAGGAAAATATAGTTCACGACAGGCAGAATTTGCCTGAAAAATGACAATTATTTGCTGTAAACATTTAAGTACAAAGCATTGTTACGTTAATGTTATAATGATGGGCATTATATTTTTTACATGTATGTATAGCTTGTGTTTATGTCATTATAAATAAGCCATGTAAATAGTTGACTACTAAAGTGCGAAGGTAAAAATTGCAATTAAGCAAAGTCACTCGTCAACCTGGTCGATGGTCCCTCTTCAAAGGCCAGTCAAAATCGAAATTTGGTTTCAGTTCAGGGCGCATGTGTCATATGAATCTATTGCGTTTGATATCCATTCGACCAGATAATATTTCTGTGTGTGTGTTTTTTCAACTAAAACAAACATTGTAGAAAAAGTTATAGTAATTTCTTTACCAGTTGATTGACTGTAACTGAATTGTCAATTAGATTGTAAAGCGAAAGGTAAAACATGGTTTCATTTTCGTCGTTTTTGTTATCCGTGTCAATGGTGCAGTGGTGAACAAATGTGGAATTTACGAATATCGTACTACGAATATCGTACGACTTTTGGTTATCTGAAGATCGTACGGGACACGTACTAGTTTAAACCAGACGCATACGATTTTACATTAATCGTTACGACTCATTTGTGGCTTACTACTTGTTTATATAATACCGACATTGTACGATATATGCGATCACGTCATTAGTCAGACTGTACATTTAAATTTAAGTTGACGATATTACCAAAGTCATTCAGTACTAGACTATCTTTAACTGTATCTTTGTATTTCCCCCTTTTAATGAACATTATATTCTTAGATCATTAGGTAAGATTTATTTGTAGATGTTTTGTAAATGTGCAGTGTGCGAAAATAATGTGAATTTGAAAACGTCAATAATGTGTACCCATGCATAAAGAAAGGCTAAACACATTCAGTTCCATTTAACATGGATAACTACCAATAACACATTTATTTTGTACAATACATCTTTACCTATACACTAGACAAATTAAGTACACCCTGGACATTCAAGATCTGGTGATAATTGCAAACCGACAAAGGATACCAATGTATGACTGACAAAAGACATACAAAACTTGCAAAGACATTTAATAGCGTGACAGGAAACATATTCATGACACTGATCTGCAACACACTGGTGCTAAAGATATAGAGGATAAAAGACCTGTCAGACATAATGCAAAATATCTACCCTTTTATAAAATAAAACATCAAAAGACACCGGAGTGCAGTACATTTATTTCTGTTAATCATCGAACGTTAGATATACACAAAGTGTTCAATAGGGCTTTGACAATTTTGATGGTTATACTACTATAATGGAAATAGTAACAAAATAGAATGACCTTAAGGACCTTTGCTAACGTAAACAATCTATTTCAGTGTGCTATATGATCTATAGTGCGAGGTCGTTAATGCTATTTACGGTGACTTCATTAACATAGTGACCCGGATTACCCATTGGAAAAGTAAACAAACTGTTTTAGAATATAACCTACATTATGAGCCAATGAAAACGCCACATTTTCGCGGTTAAATGAAAATTTAATCATTAAAATTTTCTCCTAACAGACTTGACGTCATGCGTTGGCGCTAATTTCTATCGGCCAATCAGAATGCAGAATGTTATATTCTAAGTTAGTTAGAACATATTAAGTAAATTTTAATGATTAAAAAGGGCGGAGCGAGCGAAGCGAAGCGAGTCCTTTTTAGTCATTAAAATTTACTTAATATGTTCTAACTATAACTTAGAGCTAGGACTAATTACCGATGTTCAGGACAGTGTTTGGTTACTATACTTAATATACCTGTCCCTACTAGATGTACCATGATTGTAATATCGAGCCAAAAATAAAACTTGCCAATCTTAAAAGCAATGTTTTTGTATTTGTCTGTAACAGACATACTGTAACTAGTGCTATACTGAACTGTATTTTTCTTACTAGCAGAATACATATAGAGTTTAACGAAAATATTTTGGGGGAAGTTTTTACATATTGCGTCACTAACAACTAACTATAACTATGACACATATCAATTTTGAAGTATTTCAACAATGCGAAAGTTCGTGTTAACCAGCCAAAGGTTAATCGACAAATTACAGAAAATGCACATCATATTGAGGCTTGCCAAGTTCTTAATTTAAAAACTCGTGATTCTACATTTTATTTTTCATGGAAACATTATTTTATAAAGCGTTTTATGTGCATGCAAAATATAAAGGTTTTGACACATGTAATCATTTATGTGAAACGTTTGAATTAAATAAGCAAATGGTATCTGTCCTGTTCTATACATGGAAAAAACTTCGTACAGTTGCCCATCCAAACACCAAAAAAACCACGCACCAAAAGTCGATTTTCATAATGACCTATATTAAGTATCGTTTTCAAACTCCCAAGACATTCCTCTTCAATAAAATAAGGTTGTGAAATGTTCTTCCAGGGTGAGGCGTTGCTCCCTTTATAAGCCCTTTTGAGATTTGGCCACTAGCCTATAATAATATCCTGGAATGAGAGGTTCTAAAGAGTACTTTGATTGGGGGAATTGTTGGCACGCTCAGATATAAGTAAATTGCTGTTTTTGAACTTGTTTCATCGGATGTATAATAGAAATAAAAGCAACATCTTTCAGTCTACACTTATTTATTTATTTTCTGACTCATTATTTACATACATACAAGTATAACTATAGTGCGCCCAGGATAATGTAATGTTTAAAAACATGTATCGGTTCGGTGAACTGTTGCAAAATTGGTTTTACAAATGACTTAAGAAAACAGATAAGGTAAGTTTTGTACTAAGATACATCTCTTGCTTTGTTTGTGTTTATGTTTACCATGTGTGATATCAGCAACGAAATAAATAATTACAAAAAAAAAAGTTTTGTACTAAGAACATCACTGATAAATTGTGCACATCTGATTAATCCACCTTAATGAAATATACCTTTTTTTAATTATTGTTGGCACACTATACAACACAACATAACAGTTTTAAAAATTTACACAACCATTAAAACTTCTGTATCGATTGTTGTAGCATTCGAGCAATCAGCAGACATCTAAAACTGCTCTAACGCCTGCGTTACTTGCTATATACATTATATATACAAAGTATGAACATGTTGTAGACAAATTACCTTCTTTCACCTTTAGTTAGTTCCCGATAAGTATTTAATCGATTTACAGAGTGTAGGGCCTCTGGCAATGATATTAAAGTTCTAGACATGAACACGTTAACTTGCTATAAATGTCAGGATGAACTATACAAGCTATGACTGTTGTGGGTACCTATATGAGCATTCGACACGTGAACAATCTGATGTTATATCGCGTTAATTGGAATATCTGCGCATTGATACCAACTCAGCTGACTCTCAGGTGAAGACAAACAAACCAATTAAGAGAAACATAGAACCTCAAGTATATGAGTCAACTTGTCCATAACATCAACTTGGTGTTCCCATAGATGTTTGTTCTACACTTCTCTAAATGTTTCGTGCGCAGATAGTTCACCTTTATCTGTGTCTGGTGAGTATGTCATTCCCAGCATCATTGTCTTTTAAAGAAAATAGACACTGGTCCTAAATTATCCTAAAAAAGATAATATTAAGTCAGACAGGGAAGGCAGAAAACATTAAAACCACACAAGATACAATGCCCACCTGAACCAGTCGAGCACAGAAAACATAAAAACATAAAAGGCACAATGCCCAACTAAACAAATTATAATCCTCCCATGTCCAAACTGTCGAAATTCTAAGTTAACCAGTTTCAGCAATCAAATAGCTGAATGCCCAAGCCGAATGAACTCATTTGTGCATGACAACTCTTTATTTCCATACATACATGGTTGTTTTGTTATGCACATTACTCAACGTTTCCAGTGCCGATAGTTCATCGGGATCTATCTCATGGTCGGCAACAACCTTGTCCTTCTTTCAAAATGCGGGCACCTAGAAAATTAATGACTTGTCCTACATAAATGAATACGATTAAACACAGCAAAGACTGAAGACAGCTAACGCAAAGGTACGTAAATTTATAGATAATACCCATGTTCTTTACTGACTTGGCAATAACATTACATCACCAGCCAATAGATGGTATCTAATTACTTCTAAATAAATATTTTATTTGTTTTGTTTTGTTTGAAAGATAAACCGCAAATCGGACTGGGAAGGCAGAAAGCACGAGATGCATTAACAGCAGACACACAAAAACCACAGACCACAAGGACACGCCACAATGTGAAATACAAAAACGAACAAAAAGCAGTGAAACATGAATGCAAGACGATTCTAATATTTAAACATGCTTATCCAATTTCTTGTTTATTCTTTTTACTAATTACGTTTCAACTCAACATTCCGTTGCGGTTTTGTTAGATTATATTTTGATTGGTGAGATTAAAACTGCACTAACGAATTAATCAGCAATCCTGTGCATATTGTGGTAATGAAATGTACTTTAAAAATACACCTGACGTAAGACGTTCAAACGTATCATAGTACACATACTGTAGAATCTGGTAAGTAAGCGTATACGCTTATACAAATTTTACAGTATTATCAAAACATCTGGTGCGATATCTAATCAAAATGCCAAATAATAGTAATTATAAATGTGCATCTATATTTTGCACTGGAAATTGCAGTTTTTCAGCTCGATTATTTAACATCATTTGGACAATAACATATCACTTTGCTTTCTTGTGAAACTACCAACAAAAAGGTAGACATTCAAGTAATGTTCCTGCTATATTGAATAACACAGATTACAGCAAGAATTTAATATATTTCTTGCAAAACAATTTCTGTAAATCAAATTCGCAGACTTGTTGAAACAATCATATCTGTCGGGAGAATGCACTGACTGATATAATTTGTCGTCTGCTCGCCTTCTGTGAAAGTAAATTATGACAGTTATATTCATGCATTCCGACATAACTGTAATATATCGTTATTCAAATGGAAAGTAATTTAAAATGCATTAAATTAAGGTATAAACGTTAGGTACCACACAGTGTGATAGATCAATAGCAAAATATATCGTCTATATAATATTTACTCATGTTTCATTTAAAGTTGTTTTGACAGTAGTTAAATTCACGCGGTTCAAGCATGCTGCTATTGTACTAAGGACGTCCTTGTTCCATTTTCACACAAAGCGCGCGTGAAAAGTATTAAATTATCTAGGTCAAGGAACGACGCGGAGCAGGTTTAATTAAAGCGATGTAATCGATTACGCATACAACAGTAGGTAACTATATAGGAGAGGAAATGTTCTTTCTTGTTTAGTGCTTAGGTTGTAAAACGACCCTATGAAAACGTTAATAGACCCGTTCAACAATCGACCAGTGTTTTCATTAGAGCATAAGCCAAGTTACATAAACAAACAAGAATAGCTTGTTTACAAATAATATCAGTTTTTCTTTTATTATCGTGCAATGAATCAACATCACAAGCATTTACAACGTAATATCTTTCTGCACACCGTGATTTCAAGTGAAAACGTTTTTTCGTTTTAAGTTTGCATGTTATTTTGACTGTAGAACAAACAACAACTTAAATTGTACAAAAAGATACGATCACCTGTGGAACAAGGCCTATACAATAGCTCTTTATTAAAAAATAACCTATTTAGTAATGTTGGTGTTTCTAAATGTTGTTAAGGTAGTAAATGTAACAAGCAACTTAGCGTACATTCGTAATGACCTAACTGTGTAGCAACCAAAATATGCATTTATTTATAAATATCATATCTTCACCCTAATTATCAAGGACATAATGCGTTTGTCTTGGTAACATTCAAGTGTAAATAAAACAGAAATAAAAAAAATATCTAATCTCACAGAAACTCGAAATGTTAGCTATTTCTTATAGAGTGATTGAAAGATATTTAGTACTACAGAAAGCTATACGACAACTTATAACACCAGGTAATTACAAATGACAAATATTTAAATACTACATTTACAGGTCGATTTATTAAATTATGCATTGCTTCAAACCATGCAAGTCCGTGGGAGGTACATTTGAATGAAATGCGTAGGTATACATAAATATGGTGTCAGAATTACGCAGTCAGTAAACTATTTGCAGCGAATGATAACTATAATTCCTGTTGACCTGATTTTAATGGTTTCATTCGTTAGCAGATAATAGTACTTTTTTTTAGATCATTGTGTGTCTGTTATCTTCGTATTTAGAAGATCATTTATGTCATGATAGCAATAATACGAGAAATCTTAGAACTGTGATAAAGTTGCTTTCAGCCAGAAAATGCTTTTAATGACTACTAGTCCATAAAATGAAATTTGATACGGTCTCAGATATTTATAACTAGTTGCTCGATTTTCTTAATATTTAAGTTAGTCAATCTGTAAATCAAAAATATCATTACCCAAATAAAGCTCGGCTGATAAGGTCTACATGTAATACATAGACTAAAATACTCAGTTAATACGTTTAACTCCATCAGTCCCGCAGTCAGACATGGCCCTTGGATTAAATGAATACATTGAACAGCATCCTCTTACATCAGTGGTTAGTCATGTTCCCAGAATACGTTGGGTGAAGAAAATTCCTAAAACAGTAGTTACCAATTAAAAAACTACCTTGGACAATGTAGACATATTCAACGCGCGCACATAACAGCAACGCACTATTACATACGAGTAGTACATGAGCTAAATCGGTATGTTCGTGTTTACCAAGTACTCCCGCAGTGGTTGTCCCCCTTGTCAGTTAGATTTAGCATCAAAAAGTGCATTTACATGAGGATAGATTGTATGCATATATTGCATTTATTTAATAAAAACATGTATTACTTTAGTCCTTTACACAGGATGATATTTATATGAGTATTCATTAAAAATAACACGAGTGTTTAAAATTATGACGTAGTTTTTATTTTGCTTTGAGTCACCAAGATTATAAGTGTCATGCTATCGCCATTGATGCAAATAATGTCTTAGTTTTATATCAAATTTAAGACGCCGTGCTACCTTGATATAATACGAATGCATGGGATGATTAAACCACAATTAAAGCATCTAATACGATCATTTACCGATCATGTGACATTAAATGGGATTCGGGTTGTGGTGGGGAGTCATTAAAATATACGCGTAATTGAGGTTGCTTCGTTACGTGTTGATTGCCGATAATTTAAGACAGGTCCCCCGACTGCTTGTCAATGATTTTAGACGGGTTCCATGTTTCCTGTTTCAAGATAAATTCCAATTAGTATAAAGTGTTTACAGACGCTGAGATAGGTTATTGATCGAGATAATTTATACCTCCCATGTGTCATATTCTATCATCAATCACACAATCTCTTACCGTGATATTTTGACATTGTTTCTTATTCAATAGCGACAGTTTGACCGGATACAAAACATAATGTATTGAAGTCAAATCTTCTTATCAATCTCTACGAGGCTTGAAAGCTCCTGTATTTTGTAAAATAAATAGAGAGACTTATCAGGAAAAGTATCATGTTACTTGCACATAGTGACAGGGTGAGCTTTTGTGATCACTCATCGTCCGTCCGTCTTCCGTCCACAATTGCTTGTGAATACAGAGGTCACAGTTATGCCCCAATCTTCATGAAACTTGGTCAGAATGTTTGTCTCTATGAAATATAGGTCTAGTTTGAAACTGTTTCATGTTGAGGTCACTAGGTCAAATCTTAGAAAAAGCTTGTGAACACATTAGAGGAAACAATTATTGTCCAATCTTCATGAAATCAACATGACATTGTCTGTACTGTGAAATCTAGGTCAAGTGTGATATTGGGTCAACTGGGATAAAAATAGGTCACTAGGTCAAATCAAAGAAAAACTTTGTATAGGCTCTAGAGGTGTCACACTATGGGTCTAATGTATCAATATAGGTTATCTGATGTATTTAAAAAAAGGTCGCTGGTAAGGACTATATGATAACCTTGTACATGCAACTAAGGCTGCATTAACTTGATTCTTTGAAGTTGTAAATGACTGCTTACGTCACCATGTTGGCCATCATGAACTATTTCGACAGGTGAGCGACATAGGGCCCTTTGTGCCCTCTTGTTTAAGTGACATCCCGACACTTTATTCAAACTCAAATCCCCTACTTTTTATAGTACGTTTTCAACCAAAGAGTAATTCGTCGCATAAAAATCACCTTGCCCTAACTTGACAAAAAAAACGCTTCAGAGATTCAGATATTATAATCTCACTCAATATTGGCCGATTTGCAAGAAATTAAAAAATATTTAGATTTATACTAGAATAAGCTTCTTTCACCTTGGATTTCAATACAATATGAACTAAAGTTCATTCTAAGAATGAAAAAGTAAGGTTTGATTTAGCTCATTAGTCGTAAATAATTAATTTAATGCAGAAATACTGAGCTAATAGGAGATAGCAAATGGAATGTTCTGATCCGAATAATTGGTTTTACAAGGTAACATTTCGTTTTCACTAAATAACATTTCGGTTTTACTAAATAACGTTTTACTGATAAATATTTTGTTTTTAACCAACAATATTTCATTCTTAATAGAAAAAATGTTAAAATAAAATACTACTGTTGTTATGTCATTTAAGGGTATCCGTACATGTCTACGGAATATGGATGATGTGGAATATGGAATTCATTCCCATGCTCGGAAATCTGAAATGTTGATACATGTACGTAAGCTATCAGACAGTAGCGGGAATCACCATATCAATCACTATGGAGACTCATTATATGAGTAATTTGAAATAATATCAAACAGCCTGCTTCAACTGATGCAGAAAATGCACCCAATATGCAAATGTTATAAATTATTTAATGCACCAAGCGACAGAATTGTGTTTTGTGAGCGGCATATGTTTAATAAACCTACTGAAATTACGAGGTACATGTACCGAAATGCCATTGTAACCGAGATGACGTTATGAAATATGTCGATGTCAAAATTACTAGAACTATTTAATGAAGTTATGTGACAGGGAAATTCACTTACGGGAACTAACTAATCGGGAAATTGAAAGGTTCATATTACGTTTCAAACAACAAAAACCGCTGTCAATTCAGTAGACAGAAATTTGATTATATGAAGCATACTGGTTATCAGACTTCCAAATTGACTTTCTCAACGATTTGTACAATACCTCATGGTATGTAAATTATTGCAAATGTATTTTGAAGGGAAATAAGAATCGATTTGAATGCTTTAACACAACAAATATAAAACCACTCCTTTAGTATGAAAAAATACTGAATATTCTGCTGCTAGTGTATATCAGTAGGAGAGCAATATATGATTGCTTTTCTATGTCTAAGTTATGAAAATAGCAGCTTCTATTTCCCCGCGTTTGTTTTATCATCAGTCTGAGAATCATGTAGTGAATTGCAGATTTGCGTCGTTTATATCTCGGGAAATCACTTCATTGTGCAAAACAACGAATAATAATACCCCTGGCCTTTGATCAGTATCTACATGAACATAGACTAATGGAAGAAAGAATGAACACATATAATCGAGAGTGATTGTCTCCAAATAGGTTGAAAGTGTACATTAAATGAGCTTACAAAGTATCTTGTAATTACAAGTGAAGTATTCAACATCACGAAATGCAATCATTAATTGGAATTGTTCCTTTAAAGGAGACATGATCAATAGCTGAGGGAAACAACTGTAAAGCAGTATTAGGTAGGGCGTTGACATCTCTTCATAGATGTATCCGTGCCTATTTCAAGAGTACTACCAACATGCCACCAATCTAATTAACAATTAGCATCTAACCGCAAAATCGTTACGAAATTGTTGAGAGTAGAACACCAATACTGTGAAACACAAATAATCGAGAGTAATTGTCTTCAAATAGGTTGAAAGCGTTCATCAAGTGAGCATACAAAGTATATTGTAACGGTGAAGTATTCAAACTCGCGAAATACAATCATTAATTGAAGTTGTTCCATTAAAAGAGACATGGCCGACAGCAGACGGACACAACTGTAAAGCAACATTAGGTAGAGCGTTGACCTCCTATCATCGATGTATCCGTGCTTATCTTATGAGTATTACCTAGCAAGCCTTACAATCTAGTAAACAATTATCATCTAAACCCTGAATCGTCACGAACTTGTTGATAGTAGAACACCAATAATGTGAAACCTTCTCTGTGTGTCTGGTTGGCGTGTCCTTGTGGCCTGTGACTTGTCTTTGCAATGTGTTCCTTTTGTGCATTTCGTGCACTGCTGTTTCTGTTGAAATGTGCATTCCGTGTCCGATTTGTTATTATCATTGGACATTTGTTACAATGCAATATCAATGTTAAGACGACATCTTGACCAACTGACAAACATACTTTAGACGATTGTACAAACATGTTTAATAACACGACATGTCAGCGAAATGTAGAACGTCCTTGAGCGATTAGTGTTGCTATACATTACAGGAATACAAATTGTTTTAAACAATAGCATGTGAAATTAATTCAAATTAATTCAAAGCATACTTCAAGGATAACAATGGGTTATTGTTGATAAACAATAAGAGCAAGAGGGTGGACTTTGGTGACACGAAATAATATAGTAGATAGGACAAGGACGAACTTTTATGTCGAATAAGCAGTGCAAAGTTGTGGTGTTATACAATTTCTGGTGGTACTGGATGATGGACAGACAAACATTGGCTAAAAACTGGAACAGAGCGTAACGCTATTATACAATGTGATCTATAAACGACATGAATATCAAGTTGACAACGTGTGGCTGTTAGAATACAAAACTGTCTACGCTAGGGTAATTCGTTAACATAGAATATAAATTTTAGTTTATTAAGTTTAGTTAAGAAAAAATATAACATGTATATATATATACGTAAATATAATGTTATTGCTCTAGACCAGTATACATATATGCATATACCAATTTATCTAAGAGATATATTGTGTGTGCTTGTAATTAACTTTTGGATCAGTAAGATTGCTTTCCCGAAAAAGACATTTCCAATGCTCAAAACGGCATGCATCGAATTCAGCGCCACGGATTTACCCAGAAATATCTAGTGACTTTGTACCATTGATAAGACACCATAAATTTATTTATCAATACAACAAAATACAAACATGGATAATTATCAGACAGTGTACAAAATTTTGGTTTTCGTTTCACATTCGTTCATACACATCAAATCGATATTTACAAATATAACGACTTGATGATCTAAGGTTAAACATTGCACTGGAAATTAATCATGCTTTATCTATCACTAGCTTGTAGGATAAATTAGGGATAAGAAGCTCACAATAAAGCCATCATTGACGGTGATTTAGATAACCAATGTTGACCGGGAAGCACTAATAAAAGTGTCTTGCAAATGTTGGTAACCTTCGAAACACGCGGTTAATGATACAGTCACTCTATTCATTAGCATCTACTATATTAATTAATATAAATGTTTTGAGAAATACAATATTAATGAATACTGACGTATAATCTACATAATGACAGGAATATTAATTGTTAGTGTAAATATCATGCAAATTATGCATACTGGAGTACGAGAGGCGTCCCACTTATATTTGAATACCGTTGAACATCCGATATTTTCATGCCGACACACTAGACTGGTTCCCGTTCGAATATTGCGACGTCAGAAAGCAATCGGACCTAGGCACCAGTCTACCGACACACTATAATCCAAATGTCTCTATACAGCCATGTATATTAATGTGTCGACTAACATATGGACTCATTGTTTTTTTATTTTTGCAGTTTAGTTAGACCCCAAACTAACAATTTTGTAGGGGGATGGAATTGAGCTTTTTTAAGAATGAAAATCAAAATTGATGGTGTAAACATTAATCGAGTGTAATCGATGGTGCTTAACGTTAAGATTCCAAAGTTTATGAATACAGGATTGTAAGACTTCGGCATTCACTATTCTGGTGTAATATACTTTGACTTGTGTTCTTAAGGTAGCAAAGGATTTAATTGTGGCGGAGTATGAATCTGAGTCTTGACCAAAACACCATGTTCCACGCATCGTCGTCAGGAACGACATATGGCGAACATTTTGTCCAAAACCTATATTAAAGGTTAGGAGCATAGTACTGTGCGCTTATTTTTCCCTTTGAAGAATAAATATGTGTTCTATTTTATTAGTTTTAACAAACAAAACACAGGTCATACAACCGGATGGGAACTCACGTTGCTTAACGAATGTTAACTTTTTAATAGTCTCGAAGACATTTCTTAATTAGCAATCTGTTGTGTTACTGTAAATATCTCAATAATAAAGCATTATCCCAACAGAGGGGACAAAGGCATTGAAATTACCGTTCCGTTGTAGCATGTACGTGGGTTAAAGACGACTGTCTCCCTTGGAATATTTTGGTAAAATTGCGGGTGAACACCGACCGTTTTTCAGAGCTTGGCATTCGCCATTTTGAAATTACTTGATTAATAGTTTCTAAGGATACCCCTACCTTCATTGCAATCCCCATTTGTGTTAATGGATTTGTCCTAGTTATCATATAACAAATGGTTTTTGGCATATTATTTATATTGTGTGTCATTGTACATATTAAAGCAACAGAACGTAAAGCACCCTTCTAGGATCGATAATTGCTGAAAGTCTTCACAGAAACGGTATATCCATGATCTATTAACACCTTCTAGGTGCTGCTTAAGGAGCATTCGGCCTTCAAAAAGCCAAACGCCACACACTCTACAAAATTGCTGATTTCGGCTCGAATCATATTGCAAACAAACCAATCAATGAGTACACATGTTACCTGACGCATTATTTGACGCGGTTCAAAATAGTAATTTGATTTATATTAGTTTTTTCTAACATGAAATTATCGGATTGCTTGCTTGCTTACTTACTTTTCCTCTTCATCCCCAAAAGGACGTAATGCTACAACAAGTTTTCTTCATTTTCTGTGGTCCTTTGAACTTGGTCCCAGAAATATCCAATGTCTGCCAGTTCTGAGGTTACGTTTCAACCCTATATTGTTTATGGCCTGTCTCTTTGTCCTTTACCAGCTGAGTCGAGTCTAAAGCAGTTTTGGTGATTCTGTCTGGTGCCATTTTCATTGTACATGTATGTCCATACCATCTAGAATGCGCATTTGAGTTCGCTTCTAATATTTCTGATTTTGCTTTTGTATGTAGGTCTTTGTTGCTGATAATTTACTTGGCCAAAATATTAAAATTTATTTTTCTGTTACAACTAAACGATGCGATATTGCTAAATGTACGGGAAATTATAGCAAATAAAATCTTATTTTTCACGTTTATTCATTATGCTAAGCAAAAGTCAGGAATTCACACTGACCATACTTGACAGCACACAATTAGTTATGATAAGGAGTATACTCCACGATATATATATATATATATATATATATATACCATAGCAAACCACGATAGTACATCTTGGTGACATTGTTTTTTTATCATGGAACACAACGGTCGATAAAAAAACTGCTGCGCACAGACAATCCAAACTGCTGCACACAGACAATCCAAACTGCTGCGCACAGACAATCCAAACTGCTGCGCACAGACAATCCAAACTGCTGCGCACAGACAATCCAGACTGCTGCGCACAGACAATCCAAACTGCTGCGCACAGACAATCCAAACTGCTGCGCACAGACAATCCAAACTGCTGCGCACAGACAATCCAAACTGCTGCGCACAGAAAATCCAAACTGCTGCGCACAGATAATCCAAACTGCGGCACACAGACAATCCAAACTGCGGCGCACAGACAATCCAAACTGCTGCACTCATCTAATCCAAACTGCGGTGCACTCATCTAATCCAAACTGCGGCGCACAGACAATCCAAACTGCTGCGCACTGACAATCCAAACTGAGGCGCACTGACAATCCAAACTGCTGCACTCATCCAATCCTAATTGCGGCGCACAGACAATCCAAACTGCTGCCAACAGACAATCCAAACTGCGGCGCACAGAAAATCCAAACTAAGGCGCACAGACAATCCAAACTGCGGCGCACATACAATCCAAACTGCGGCGCACAGACAATCCAAACTGCTGCGCACAGACAATCCAAACTGCTGCGCACAGACAATCCAAACTGCTGCGCACAGACAATCCAAACTGCTGCGCACAGACAATCCAAACTGCTGCGCACAGACAATCCAAACTGCGGCGCACAGACAATCCAAACTGCGGCGCACAGACAATCCAAACTGCTGCGCACAGACAATCCAAACTGCTGCGCACAGACAATCCAAACTGCGGCGCACAGACAATCCAAACTGCTGCCCACAGACAATCCAAACTGCTGCTCACAGACAATCCAAACTGCTGCGCACAGACAATCCAAACTGCTGCGCACAGACAATCCAAACTGCTGCCCACAGACAATCCAAACTGCTGCTCACAGACAATCCAAACTGCTGCTCACAGACAATCCAAACTGCTGCGCACAGACAATCCAAACTGCTGCGCACAGACAATCCAAACTGCTGCGCACAGACAATCCAAACCCTAACAGAACAGGCGGCAGCGCCTAGCCACCCACGCAATAGTCAGACATAGAAAGAACCATCCATATCTATAAAAAGTCCCATGACATTGAAAAAAGCACTCATACACTTATGTTTACCCAGAATGTCCTTTCTGAGTGATGTATTAAGTATGGTGAATGAGAACAAATGGTTGGAAAAAGCAAGCAACAAAGACAAACATTTAATGAGCTGAAATCGGAAACTATTGTCTTTGTTGTAAAATAGTTTTTGTTAGTTTGATGTGAAACTAATTATCTTGACGACAAACAAAACACACTATTTGCTTTAGTTGTATCGATATAGAAGATGTTATATTAATATGTTTTACTACACAAAGCCGTGTTTTAAGATACATCATTAACAGTTTCCTAACAACAACACATACTGAGTACGTGTGGATTGAATACATGATAGGGAACCTGAAGATCGTCGGATTGCTGTTTAAAACGCAATTAGTTAGCACGTGTTATATTCTGCTAAATTAAATGTGATATGACCATGTAAGGTGTACACAATCAATAAAGCGTCATTCTTCTTAATTTTTAACCTACGTAGTATGACTTGTGGTTCATCAATGGTCCCCTGCAACAAAACTGGCATAGCAACAATCGAAACAGTCCTTAATCAATACATTCGTAATATGTTCTACGAGTACAAGACAGTGGCATTTGAAATGAATAGATAAATGCCTACTAGCAAACTATCACTCGATGGCGCTTGCTAATACTAAAGCACCATTTACGGATTTAATAACAACGCTTGATTGGTAAACAAAACTGAATTAAGTCGAGTGTAACTACCTCCTTCAGAAGTTATTTTTGGCACACTGTACACAGGACGCATTCATTTACAAATATCAGTTAGTGATTCCTGACCAACAACAACCGGCCAGTCACCCGACTTGGACTTTTGACAACAGAAACTTTCAGCTGTTAAATTCTATTGCTGGTTCAGTTGTGTGTTGGGCATTGTGTCCAGTAATTGTGGTCTGTATTGGTTTTATGTTTTCTGTGATTGGCTGTTGAAGTAAAGTGCCGCCTTAATTCCCTGTCCGGTTTTTTATTGCCTTTTTTATTCTTCGTCTGCATGATGACCCTCCGTAATCTACATTTGATGTTTATGGGCGCCATCTATGATAAAACTATAATACATATCAGATAGAGATTAAATGCTCGGATTTCTTCTTTAATGTCGGGTTACGTCTTCATGTTTCAGTTCTCTAGTCGTATAATGTGTTTACATATATACTTGACGTTAAAGTCATACATGTAATGTATTTACTAAAATACTCAGTTAATACTTTCAACTCAGTCAGTCTCACAGACAGACATGCCCCTTGGCTTAAATGAATACACTGAACAGCATCCTTTTACATCAGTGGTTAGTCCTGTTCAAATAATACGTTGGATGACCAAATAGTACCTGCCCATTAAATATGTAAAACTACTCTGGACAATTTAGACATCCACCACGCTTTTGATTTGAATCGCCAGGATTATATTATGCTATCGCAATTACTGCAAACATATACTTAGTTTAACATAAAATCAATAGAAGTCGTGCTTCGTTGATATAATACGGCTACATGGGACAATTAAATCACAATATTGGCCTCTAATTCCATCATTCACCGATCATGTTACATTAAATGGGATCTAGTTTTGGTCGGAATCATAAAACTATACGCGTATTTGAGGTTGCCTCTTTACGTGTTGAGTGCCGATTATTTAAGATGTGTCCCCGACTGCTTGTCAATAATTTTAGACGGGTTCCATATTGCCTGAAAAGCTTACTTCCAATTAGTATAAAGTGTTTACATACGCTAGGATTTTTTAAGGATCCAGTTATAACTCCCATGTGACATATTCTATCATTAATCACACAATCTCTTACCGTGATATTTTGCCATTGCTTGTTGATCCATAGCGTCGGTTTGATACAAAACTTAATGTAGTGAAGCCAAATCTTCTTATCAATCTCTACGAGGCTTGGAGGTCCTGTATTAAGTTAAACCTGAATATATGTAGAAAGAGACTTATTAGGAAAAGTATGATACCGGTATGTGATTGTTCTTTTAGTGGATATCGTGCCCTGTTGTTTCTGTTTAGTTAGCATTTAGCATTGCAACATTAATTACGATGTAGTGTGATTCGTATACCGTTCTTTTGTGTGACGTTTAAAATGGTGCTCATTCCTCAATGTAATTGTCTTTTTGTTGACTACCATTTTTAATTATGTCTGAAGTTGAAGGGTGATATAATTTTCAGCTCGCTACACCTTTATTGAACCAAATGCACACCCGAAAGAAATACTTAGTAGCTGTTAAGATTCGTCAATCTTTGTGTTTGTCATTGTGGCTTGTACTTGTGTTGTTCCTTTTTGTATATCGTGCTCTGCTCTTTCTGTTGATTTCTGCCTTCCCGTCCGATTTATTATTATTTTATTACTCAATAGTAAAATGGTGTTACTAAACAATATTTTATCGATCAAACGAAATTTTGGTAAAAATAAATTTTAACCGTCGTAATGTCATTTTTGGGAATCCGTACATATCTTCGAAATGTCTATGGAATACCCAAAAAGCTACACAAAAATTGATAATCTTTGAAATCTGAAAAATTGATACGTAAGATAGCAGACAGTAATGGGAATCAACAAATGAATCACTATGGAGACGTATTTTATGAGTAATTTGAAATAATATCAATCATCCCGCTTCAACTGATGCAAATATGCACACAATATGACAATGAAATGAATTATTTAATGCACCAAGCGACCGAATTGCGTTTTGTGAGCGGCATATGTCGGTTTCTAAAACCTACTAAAGGTACAAGGTACCGAGATGCCAGTACAGAGATGACTTTATAAAATATGTCGATGTCAAAATTACTAGAACTATTTAATGAATTTATGTGACAGGGTAATTCACTCACGGAAACTAAACAATCGGGAAAATGAAAGATTCATATGGAGTTAAAAACAACCCGCTACATTTGTCAATTCAGTATACAAATATTTGATTATATGAAGCATACTGGTTATCAGACTGCCAAATTGATTTCTTAACGATTTGTACAATATCACATGGTATGTAAATTATTGCGAAATGTACTTTAAAGGGAAGTAAGAATCGATTGGAAGGCTTTAACCCAACAATATTCAAAAGAACAAACACTCCTTTAGTAAGGAAAAAATACAGATATACTGCTGCTAGTGTGTAACAGTAAAAGAGCAATATATGATTGCTTTTCTATGTCCAAGTTACAAAAAAAACAGCTTCTATTTCCCTGCGTTTGTTTTATTATCAGTCTGAGAATCATGTTGTGGATTGCAGTTTTGCATAGTTAATATCTCGATAAATCATTTTATTGTACAAAACAACGAAAAATAATACCCCTTGAATTAGACTGTATCACGACTAATCGAGCAAGCAGCGAACGCAAATCATCGATAGTAATTACCACAAAATAGGTTTAAAGTGTTTATTAAATGAGCTTTCAAAATCTCGAAATGCTATCAGTCATTGTAATTGTTCCATCAAAGGAGACATAGCTGACAGTTGACGGAAACGAATGTAATGCAATATTTGGTTGGGCGTTGACGTCTCTTCATCGATATATCCGAGGCTATCTCAAGAGTATTACCGGACACGCCAAACAATCTAGTAAACAATTAGCATTTAAACGCTGAATCGTCACGAACATGTAGCTAATATAACACCATTAATATGAAGCATTTTATTACTTGTCGTCAGTGCTTTTTATGCGTTCCTTTTGTGCCTTTTGTGCTCTGCTGTTTCTGTTGAAAGGATTTGTTATTATGATTTGGGATGGATTTCAAACTGTTTGTTAAAATGTGATAGCAATGTTCAAACCTTCTGACTAAATGGCAAACTACTTTAGACGATTGTAACAACATGTTTGAATTACATGACATCTCAGCGAAATGAAGAACGGCCTTGAGCGATTATTGTTGCTATATACTACCGGAATACCATTTGTTTTAAACAATAGAATGTAAAAGTAATTCAAATGACTGCAAGACTTCAAGTAATATATCGAGAAAGACAATGGTTTATTATTATGGATGACAGCACTCAACAGAAACAGCAGAGCACGAAAGGTACCAAACCTCAGTCACTAAAACATAACCAGAGTAACAGTCAACAGACAGATATATCACAAGGCCCTATTACACACATTACACGGACAATCCATATATAGCTCACAACGAACATGTCATTTCGAAACACTATACAATAAAAAGATACAACTATCTTCACATTCGTTCATACAAATGTTTTTCTCCAAAGAATATCAAACACTGACGACATAATAATCTACGCCGAACGACTATGTTTGAATTCCAAACATTAAAATCTATTAAAAGCTACCAGCGTAAAGTTAATGCAGCCAATTATATTAGCCGATTTAGATAGAATAATTAAATCAAAGTACTGAAGTACTGATACTTGGGGGATATCGCAGCTCTTGGTATCTATAATATTTAATATAGGGTTTACATCATTCAGATCTCACCAAACGGACCCATAAAGGCAACCGCCCATGAAAAGCCCAATGAACTAGTTTCTACTGTAAAGGGGGACTGAACGGCCTAGTTTTAGCTGAAAATACGTATTAGAACGATTAAGAATAACAGTAAATGGTAATATCATGCAGCTGCACAAAAAACGTTTGGCTATAGCTAGTAAACAAAAATAATATAAGTAAATCTAATTGGATAATGGATGAATGGGCGCAAAAATATGAAAAAAGCACCAAAAACTCTACAACTGCATTATAAACGAACCGCATATAATGTAAATTGCGCGAACGAATCAGATTGGGGATGAAAGAAAAATCGACAGACATGGTCTCGAATCTGGAAGGGAAATTTGTATGGAATGGGCCGTTGTTTTAACGATATACGCAAACTATTTCACTGAATATATGCTGTAAATTAATTGACACAATGTCGATCGAACCTTTAAACATGAGGCACTAGAAAATAAAACAAAACTAGCAACTAAACTACACAAAATCCAAATTACATATACTTAAATTCTAGCTGCATACGAACTGGATATGGTACGAGTAGGGCGAACGATTCAGAATGGGGACGAAACCGGTATGGTCTCGATCTCGGCGGGAAATGTATAAACAACAGCGCTTGGAAAAGGGTTGTTCTAAAAATAGACGCAATATATTTAGCTAATATTATGGATAAAACGACGACCAATACTATTAACAAATGCAAAATATTTTAAATGGTGAAAATAAGCACACATTATAATAGGAGTTTTTTAGCTAAATTGTTATATGAACATTATGAAACCAAACAGTGTAAATTTCGTCTGCTCAACCGTTTACTTTAACAGTGACATTTTTATCACCCTTTCGAAATTCATAAGTCATTTTACAGCGCGTAGGAATTTATTCGCACAGATACATTAAATCACAGAAACAAACATTCCAAATTATCTCGCAATACAAAGAAGTAAAAAATAATTCAATTGCCAGAGACAAATATTCTAAAAATGATTTAAAATTATGATTTTGGTTGAGATTGGCTGGAACTCGTTTCTTGCTCGGATGAATTGGTTGCGTAGAAATTACATGGTTAAAATGGTAGTGATTTCTGGATTGTATGTATAAGCAATACTTGGGGGATACATCCCCCAAGTAAAAATGGTTTCATAAAATGCTATATATGTACAATAACTATACTGAGCGTCAAAAGATCCGCAAATCAACATTTTTTTTGTCTTTTTTATTGGAATCGCAAACTAGTTTATGTTTATACAAGTACACATGTGTACATTGATGTTTAATCTATATAAATCCATAACAATTATCAAATGTAACCCTTATCGTGATAAGCGCGACTCAGAGTCGCGCTACACGATACTTTCCACCACTGCTAAGCGCGACTGTGAGTCGCGCTATACAGTTGCCGCTTGCGCTAGTGGGTTTGGCGTTTAAGCCCCGTTTCACCTTGCTTGTAGTATTCATGAATGAAATTTAACTATAATTTATTCAGTAGTAAATTACGAAACTATTTCTAAAAATAATATCAGCCAATCAACTACCAAATACGTTAAATTTATTGGAAATTCCGAAACTAAAATGGCTGACGATCGGCTAGGAATGCGCAAGATGTTTTAGAATGAATATATAAGGATAATTAACTGTATTTTTTCCAATGAAATTTGAAATATTAATAATTGAAATAAATGCATCATTATATTTTGACAGTTCTAGTCGGAATATTCAATTCTGCGATTGGTATTTATCATTAGGCCTACTTTATAACATTAAGCATAGCGTAATGTATGAATTGCATGGAAATATTTCACATTGCATTGACATACTGCTGAATATCATAACGTGTGAAATACCAATAAGTATCAAAATTATATCAATGTGTAGCTTATTTCATCTTCTTTGTATAAGATATAGGGTTTATATCAGTATTTTGATAATTAACACCATTAATTAGATTCTAAACAAAGTCACTATCAGATGAGATTTTTATCTCAAGTAGACTGCTAATATAATTCAGCACTGGTCAGCTGATAAGCCCACTGGGAATCTAGCACGATAAGGGTTAAGATATATGTTAAACCATATGAACAACGCATATGCCGTAATAGAAATCAACATATGAATCACATTGCAGACGCATTATTGCAGTATTTTGAGATATTATCAACTGCTTCAACTGATGCAGAAATACACACAAAATGACAATGTAATGAATTATTTAATACACCAAACAACAGGAATTGCGTATTTGGAGCGGCATATTTCTGATAAACCTACTAAATCTAAGAGGTACATGTACCGACATGCCGATATGAAATATGTCGAAATCAAAAGTAATAGAATTATTGAATGTGTTTATGTGGCAGGGTTCCTCATTTACGGAAACTAAGCAATTGGGTAAATAAAAGATTTTTGTTCCAAACAACTCGATAGAGTTGTAGATTCAGTAGACAAAAATTGATTATATGTAGCATACTGGTTATCAGGCCGACAAATTGATTTTCGTAACGATTTGTACAATACCTCATGGTATGTACATTATTGCGAAATGAATTTTGAAGGGAAATAAGAATCGATTTGAAGGCTTTAACCCAACAAATATCCAAAAGAACACTCCTTTAGTAAGGAAAAGATATTCTATTTCCCTGCGTTTGTTTTATTATCAGTCTGAGAATCATGCAATGGCTTGCAAATTTGCATCGTTTATATCTCGGGATATCACTTTATTGTGCAAAACAACGAATAATAATACCCCTGGTATTTGATCAGTATCTACATGTATATAAACGAATCGATGAGCAATGAACACATTTCATTGAGAGTAATTGCCTCCAAATAGGTTGAAAGCGTTCGTCAAGTGAACTTACAAAGTATATTGTAATTGCTCGTAGAAATGAAGTATCCAAACTCACGCAATACAATCATTAATTGAAATTGTTCCATTAAAGGAGACATGGCCGACAGTTGTAGTAACAACTGTAAGGCAATATACGGTAGGGCATTGACTTTGCATCATCGATGTATCGGTGCCTATCTCAAGAGTATATCTAACACGCCGTCAATTGTTTTAAACAATTAGCATCTAAACGCTGAATCGGCATGTACTTGTTTATAGTAGAAAATCAATAATATGAAACCTCTAGTGTGTTTTGCCTGGTGGCATGTATTGGTGGTACATGTGTGTTTTTTAAGTGCTCCATTTGTACCTTTCGTGCTCTATTGTTTCTGTTGAGTTGCCTTCCATGTCTGGCTTGTTATTATAATTTATGATTTCAGAATGTCTGTCAAAATGTGACAGCAATGTTCAGAAGAACTCCTGACTAAATGGCTAACTACATTAGACAATTGCAGCTACATTTTTCAACAACATGAAATATCAGCGAAATGTAGAACGGCCTTGAGCGATAATTGTTGCTATATACTACCAGAATACCAATCGTTTAATAACAATGTGAAATTAATTCAAATGAATTCAAGAAAGACATCAAGTAAGATTTAAATGAAGACAATAGTTTATTGACTTGTTATTAAACAATAAGAGCAAGGAGGTGAAATTTAGTGCATGTAATATTAAAGTAGACAGGACAAGGCAGAACTAGTGTGTCGAATACGCAGTATATAGTTGTGCTGTTATACAATGTCTGACGGTACTGAATGATGGACAGACAAGCTTTGGACAAAAACTGGACCATTTTAACCGAGTGCAACTCGGATTTAAAAACATGCGGTTAATGATACAGTCACTCTTCCAGTTATCATCTACACTATAAATTAATACAAGTGTATAGAGAAATAAGATGTGCTAATTAATACTGACGTCTAATTTACATTATGACAGGAATGTTAATATGTTTAGTGTCAGTATCATGCAATTTATGTCATTTATTTTTGTTATGCTGTATGAACAGGAGAACAAACAAGCGCATACAAACGGTAATTCATAATGATATCACGATGAGTGATAATTCATATGAACAAAATATGTCAGTATGTTATAAGTGCAGTTACTAGGAATATTGTGACATCATTACACAATTATTATAATAATGTTGCCTTGAATGTGTGAATTTCTGAATAATCTACATGTACTAGTTTATTATTTTAGATCTACTGTTGTAGAGAAACGGGCATTTCCTTGAGATTTTTTCTTTTATTTTTGTTTGTTTGTTTGTTTACTTGCTAGCATGCTTGCTTGCTTGCTTCCTTACTTCCTTCCTTACTTACTTACGTTTGCTTACAACAAGTTTTCTCCATTTCCTGTGGTCATTTGGGCTTGCCATGTCCACCAGTACTGATGTTACGGTTCTTCTCAATGTTGTTTTTGGTCTGACTCTTTTTCTTTTACAAGGTGTTACCAAGTGGTAAACAGTTTTGGAGATTCTGTCTGGTGTCATTATCATTGTATGTCCGTTTCCAATATCTCTGATTTTGCTTTTTAAGTAGGTCTGTGTTGCTGATATTTTATTTTGCCAACATATTAGATTTATTTTTCAGTTACAACTAAACGATGCGATATTGCGTAAAGTACAGGAAATTATATACATTTGTATTAACACATAGCAAAACAAATCTACTTATTTCACGTTTTTTCATACTGACCATACTTGGCAGCACACAATTAGTTATAAATATCTCACAGCACACTACGACAATGCATCATGGCGACATTGTTTGGTGATAATGGAACACTACGGACGATATAAAAAGTCACATGACGATACAGAAAAGAAGCTTTATATACCTCCGTTTACCTAGCTTTTTCTTCCTTAGTGGTTTCTTTAGTATGTGTTAATGGTTGGAAGAAAACAAACAACAAATATAGACATTTAATGAGCTGAAATCGGAAATTATTGGATGTCTTTGTTGTACGAGAACTTATTATCTGCAAGACAAGCAAAACAAACTAATTGCTTTAGTTATATCGCTATAGAGGATGTTCTATTAATATGTTTTTCCACACACAGTCGTGTTTTTAAGAAAGATCATTAACAGTTTCCTTACAACACCATATACCGAGTAGGTGTGGTTTGAATACGGAATAGGGAACCTGAAAATCGTCGGATTGTTGTTACTAATTCAATTCGCTAGCACGTGCGACATTATGCTAATGTAATATGACCATATAAGGTGTACACAACCAATGATGCGGCATTCTTGTTAATTGTCAACCTACGTATTATGGCTTGTGATTCATCAATGTAACACTCCTGCAAAACTGACATTGCAAAATCAAAACAGTCCTTAATGAATACATTGATAGTATGTTCTACGAGTACAAGAAAGTGGCATTTAACATATAGATGAATAGATGAATAGATAAATACCTGCTAGCAAACTATCACTCGATGGCGCTCGGTAATTCTAAAGTACCATTTACGGATTTAATGACAACGCTTGATCGGTAAACAAAACTGAATTAAGTCGAGTGTAACTACCTCCTATCAGAAGTTATTTTGGCACACTGTACACAGGACGCTTTCATTTACAAATATCAGTTAGTGATTCCTGACCAACAACAACCGGCCAGTTACCGGACTTGAAATTTGACAACAGAAACATGGTTTTCAGCTGTTAAATTCATTCTATTTCTAGTTCAGTTGTGTGTCGGGCATTTTGTTCAGTAATTGTGGTCTGTATTGGTTTCGTGTTTTCTGTGATTGGCTGTTGAATTTTAGTGCCGCCTTAATTCCCTGTCCGGTTTTTTATTGTCGTTTTTATTCTTCGTCTGCATGAGGATCCTCCGTAATCTACATTTGATGTCAATGTAAAAATTGAGTTGTTTATTAGCTTCATCTTTGATAAAACTATAATACATATCAGATATAGATTAAATGCTCGGATGCCCCCATTAATGTTGGGTTACGACTGCATGTTTCAGTTCTCTATCTCGTATAATGTGTTTACATATATACATGTCGTTATAGTCATACTAGTGTTAAAATCACTTGCAAACGGGTATCATTATTATAAAACCTGTCTGCAAAGACCACCACTTTCATCTCTCATCAGACAATATACAATGATATTTAACCTGTTCACACTGCCGATCTGACAACTTATACCATGTGCTGTTCCCATTGGTATTTGGTATATACTGAGCGTGGAAAGTTCCGCAAATCAACTTGGTATGTCTTTTTATTGGAATCCAATACTACTTTATGCTGATACAACTACACATGTGTACATTGATATTTAATCTATATAATTCCATAACAATTATCAAATTTAAGAAATATGTTAATCCATATGAACTCCGTATATGACACAACACAACAATTCAAAAATACAACTTACACTAAGCCAATATTTTTGCACGTTTTGGTACCATATACCCTTTTTATTTATTGTTATGCTATCGAACAATCTACAATTAAAAAGCATCTTACGAATAATAGCATTTTTCCACTCAACAACATCATACAATCTTTATAAGGCGAATGCTAGCTTTAATCCATGTTGCATTACTTTGTTGTGTCATTCGTTAGCAGATAATGTTAATGTCCTGTTCATTTTCTGCGTGTTATCTTCGTATTTAGAACATCATTTATGTAATGATACCAGTTATTTGTGAAATCGAAGAACGGTGGTGAAGTTTTTTTCAGCCAGAAAATACCTTTAATGACTATTAGTCCATAAATAAAATTTGATACGGCCTAAGATATTTATAAATAGTTGCTAGGTTTTCTTAATATATAAGTTAGTCAGTCCGACAGTAAATCTGAACTATTTTAACCAAATAAAGCTTGGCTGATTAGGTATACATGTTATACATAGACTAAAATACTCAGTTAATACTTTTAACTCCGTTAGTCTCACAGACAGACATGCCCCTTGGCTTAAATGAATACATTGGACATCATTCTCTTACATCAGTGGTTAGTCATGTTCCAATAATACGTTGGATGACGAAACAGTGGTTGCCCATTAAATATGTAAAACTACTCTGAACAATGTAGACATCTACCACGCGCCCACATAAAAGCAACGTACCCAACATCCACATGAGCAATACATAGGGCACAAATAGAGTTTTCGGGTTGACAAAGTAGTCCCGCAGTGGTTATCCCCCTTGTCAGTTAGATTTAACATTAACAAGACTTTTAGTGTACTTAGATAAGGAAAGATTACACGCATATTAAGCATTAAAAAGAATGTACGACTTTTACAGAGGCGGACCCACTATATGATTATTCGTGAAAATTAATAGAATGTTCAAAGGTTTGAATAATTAGTAAATACGTAGATATTTATTTATTTTTCTTTTGATTTGAATCGCCAGGATTATATTATGCTGTCACAATTACTGAAAACATTGTCTTAGTTTAATATCAAATTAATAGACGTCGTGCTTCGTTGATTTATTACGACTGCATCACAACCAAAGCCTCTACTTTCGAGTTGTGGTCGGGAATCATTAAACTATACGCGGATTGGAGGTTGCCTCTTTACGTGTTAATTGTCGATAATTTAGGACGGGTCCCTACTACTTGTCAATGCTTTTAGACCGGGTTCGTATTTTCAGGAACAGCTAAAAATCCAAATCAGTTAAAAGTGTTTACAGACGCCGAGATATATTTACGGATCCATAAGGAACTCCCATGTGACATATTTTATCATCAATCACACAATCTCTTACCGTGATATTTTGACATTGCTTGTTATTCTATAGCGACAGTTTTACCAGATACAAAACTTAATGTATCGAAGACGAATCTTCTAGTCAATCTCTACGAGGCTTGGAAGCTCCTGTATTATATGAAAAAAGAGACTTACCAGGAAAAGTATTATGTTACTTGCATTTATACGGAGTATTTTAAGTGAAATTTTGACACTTTTATCGAAGTTCTAATTCTGAAATAATAGTTTAATGGGGTTTCTGTTGATTTCTGCCTTCCCTGCCCGATTTGTTTTTATTATTTACTCAATAATGATATGTTGTTACTAAACAATATTTCACCGTTCAATCGAAATTTCGGTAAAATAAAATGATTACTGTCGTGATGTCATTTTAGAGAATCCGTACATGTCTACACATTATATGGATTTTCCAATTAGCTACACAACATTGATACATTGCAATCTTGAAAATTAGAAAAGTTGATACGTAAGCTAGCAGACAGTAATGGAAATCAACATATAAATCACTATGGAGACGCGTTATTTGAGTATTTTAGATGATATCAATCAGCCTGTTTCAACTTATGCAGAAATGCACACAACATATCAATGTAATGGATTATTTAATACACCAACACGACAGGAATTGCGTGTTGGGAGCAGCATATGTCGGTTTGATAAACCTACTGAAACTACGAGGTACCAAAATTCCGATATGACAAATGTCAAAGTCAAAATTTCAAGTATTCAATAAATTTATGTGACAGGGTAATTCACTTACGGAAACCAAGCACTCGGGAAAATGAAAGGCTCCTATTACGTTCCACACAATCCAATACAGTTGTAGATTCAGTAGACAAATAATTGATTATATGAAGCATACTGGTTATCCGACTGCCACATTGGCTTTATAGCGATGTGTACAAAATGTCATGGTACCGTAAAATCATAATTTTTCCAGGAACTTGAATTTTCGTTGATTTCGTTGATGAAATAGACCACGAAATCTAATCCCTACGATTAATTGGCCTCCGAAATACAGAACTTAGGTTTAACCTTCTATGTTATATCAACAAATTTACTACGCTAAATTCCTTTTTTATCACAATCCATGAAATTTGATACCCACGAAAATATGAGATTTTACAGTATGTTCATTATTGCCAAATGCATTTTGAAGGGAAATGTTAACAGGTTTAAAGGCTCATCCCAATAAATATCAAAAGGACACTCCTTTATAATGGCAAAATTACTACTTAATCTGCTTCTGCTAGTGTATATCAGTAGGAGAGTGATATGTTATTTATTAATATTGCTTTTCTATGTCTAAGTTATGAATAAACAGCTTCTATTTCCCTGCGTTTGTTTATTATCAGTCTGGGAATCATGCAGTTGCTTGCAGTTTTGCATAGTTTATATATCTCGATTAATCAGTTTATTGTACAAAACAACGATTATTAACACCCTTGGTATAAGGCTGTATCTATCTTCATCGATAGTAATAAGGTTAAAAGTGTTTATTTAATGAGCTTACAAAGACTCTTGTAATTAGAAGTGAGGTATTCAAACTCACGAAATGCTATCATTAATTGAAGTGGTTCGATTAAAGGAGACATGGCTGACAGGAGACGGAAACAACTGTAAAGCAACATTCGGTAGGACGTTGACTTCGCATCATCGATGTATCAGTGCCTCATAAAGCGTATTATCAAACATGCCAAAAATCAGGTAAACAATTAGCACCTAAACGCTGAATCGTCAAGAACAGTTGCTATTATAACACTAATAATGTGAAACATTTTGTGTTTGTAATTGTGGCGTATGCTTGTGGTCAGTAATTTGTCTTTTTATGTGTTCCGTTTGTGCCTTCCATGATCTGCTGTTTCTTTTGAAAGATGCCTTTCCTGTGTTACTATTATTTGAGATGTGTTAAAATGTGATATCAATATTTATACGACCTCCTGGCTAAATGACAAACTACTTTAGACGATTGTAGTAACAGGTTTTAATTAAATAACATCTCAACGAAATGTAAAACGGCCTTGAGTGATTATTGTTGCAGCAAACTGCCGGAATACCAATTGTTTTAAACAAATATTGCAAATGTTGCTAACCTTCGAAACACGCGGTTAATGATACAGTCACTCTATCCATTAGCATCTACTCTATTAATTAATACAAATGTCTCGAGAAATACAATATTAATGAATACTGTCGTATAATTTACATTATGACAGGAATAATAATGTGTAGTGTCAGTATCATGCAAATTATGCATGCTGGAGCATGTCATTTATGTTTGTTATGCAGTATGCACAGATCAAACAAGTACATAAAAGCGGTAATTCATCATGATATCACGAGGAGTGATAATGCATGTGAACACAGTATATCAGTATGTTATAAGTGCAGTTATGAGGAATACAATAACATCATTACATGATTATTTTCATAATGTTGCCATGAATGTGGGAATTTGTAAACAAAATTACTTGATTGTTGTGATACTGGTGCAGAGAAACGGGTATCTCCTTGTAAACTTTGCTCGTATTTTTGTTTCAACTAACTTACTTACTTATTACTTATCTAGCATTCTTCTTCATCCCCAATGGGACATAAGGCTACAACAAGTGTTCTCCATTTTCTTTGGTCCTTTGGGCTTGGTCCCAAAACTATCTCATGTCCGCCAGTTCTGATGTTACGGTTCTCCATCTTGTTCTGTCTCTTTTTCTTTTACCAAGTGGTGTCCAGTTTAGAGCTGCTTTAGAAATTCTGCCTGGTGTCATTCTCATTGTATGGCCTAGCCATCTCATGAGTTCTAAAAATTCGCTTCCAATATTTCGGCTTTTGCATTTTGTCAGTAGGTCTTTGTTGCTGATATTTTATTTGGCCGAAATATTCGATTTATTTATCTGTTTTAACTATACGATGTGATATTGCTAAAAGGACAGGATATTATGAATGAATAATTAACAAATCTTGTTTTTCACGTTTATTCAAGGCCAAACAAATGTCAGTGTCGGTAATGCATACTGACCATACTTAACAGCACAAAATAGTTATGATAAGGTCGATAATCTACGATATATGGATCTCATAGCACATTACGACAATGCATCATGGCGACATTGTTTGTGATAATAAAACACCATGGACGATATAATTAGCAACGTGACGATGGTGGAAAAAAGCTTTATACGTGTACGTTTTCCTAGAATTTTCTTCCCTAGTGATTTCTTTAGTTTGTTTAATAAGAACAAGTGGTTGAAAAAAACAAACAACAATGACAGACATTTAATGAGCTGAAATTGGAAATTATTGGATGTAAGTTTTTGTAAGTTTGATTTGGAACTAATTATCTTGAAGACAAAAAGAAGACACTAATTGCTATAGTTTTATCGATATAGAGGATGTTGTTCTATTGATATGTTTTTCCACACACAACCGTGTTTTTTAAGATAAATCATTAACAGTTTCCTTACAACAACACATACAGAGTACGCGTGATTTCAATATGAGATAGGGACCCCGAAGGTCGTCGGATTGTTTTTTAAAACGCAATTTGTTAGCACGAGTGACATTGTGCTAATGTGACATGACCATATAAGGTGTACACAAATAATAGTGCGGCATTCTTGTTAATTTTTAACCTACGTAGTATAACTTGTGATTTATCAGTGTAATACTCCTGCACCAAAACTGATATTGCAAACATCAAAACAAACCTTAATGAATACATTGATAATATGTTCTACGAGTACAAGACAGAACAGAACAGAATATTTTGTTGTCGTAAACAATACAGTTTCTTGACAAACAACATAACCATATCTACAAAAACATTTTTGCACAATGTCATATGATGCATGATACGGTAACAATAGGTAAATAACAATTTCATTTTCAAACAAAAGATAAAATAATTTCAATGATATTAACTCCCCATCGAGTGTTGTATGGGAGTCTGTGAGAATGAGTTTTTACATTGTTATTGATAACAATGTAAGTGATAATAAATGCTTGTGAATAATGTTATCATTTGTATGAATTAAACTACACTTGGGTGTCTGACAAAGTAAGCTTTTTATAAAAAGTATTCCTAATTGCATTATATACAGGGCATATTATTACAAAATGGTATACATCTTCATTATCATTTGAATTTCACAGGGTACAATAGCGTTCAAGGGCATTTAAAACATAGATGAATAGATAATACCTATTGGCAAACTATCACTCGATGTCGCTTGGTAATTCTAAGGAACCATTCACGGATTTATTGACAACGCTTGATCGGTAAACAAAATCGGTTTTTACCTTCCATCAGAAGTGTTTTTGGCACACTGTACACATGATGCTGTCATTTGCAAACATCAGTTAGTGATTCTTGACCAACCACAACCGGGCAGTCACCCGTCTTGGACTTCGACTTTTGACAGCTGAAACTTAGACTTACTGCGGCTAAATTCTTTTTCTCGATCCGATGTATGTTTGGCACTTTGGCATGTTTTAACATGTCTGCGTTGTTTTATGTTTTTTGTGCTCGGCTGTTCACGTTGAGTGCTGCCTTAATTCCCGGTCCGATTTTTATTGTATTTTTGATTTGTCGACTGCATGATGATCCTCCTTAATCTACATTTGATGTCAATGAAAAACATGAGTTGTATAATTATGGACATACGCTGCTATCTGAAATTTCAAAAGCAACCAATAATTTTTCTACATGACCTTTTTGTAAGTGCTCTTTGAACTATAGTTTTAAGTGTATCATTCAAATTGGAGACACAACGTCTATTTAATAACATTGTATTTACAAATCTCCTATAGGTTTCCATGAAATGAGGAAATACAAGAAGAACAAAACATCGAAATAAGGCTAACAAGAGGAAAAAACTAAGTAACAAACCATGACATCAATATATTACTTTCTAACGTTTATTTTGTTTTCGGTTATAAGAAAACTAAACTTGAAGGCACGTGACAACAAGGAAAGATGTTTGAATGTGCTTTTGTGAAATCAATTTTGCAAATATAACAGTTTTGCACACGTTATTCAGACAGTACGGCGGATGTATGACCATAAAGTCCCGTTTAGTACGATTGAATCAGTATAAACAATACACGAGAGATAGTATGTTATCCCTGCTTGTCTTTTAAATGATGGGTTTGTTACTTTCCAGACAATTACTACCGATATCAGCCTGCAAATGATTGTGACAATAAAGTTAATTCACGTGCGAGTGTATACCAGTACAAAAAGTCCACAGACATAATGATTTATTCCTGCATGCATGTAATAATGTACGATGATTTTGTTATTTTCCAGACAATTCCTATCGGTCTGTTGGAGATAATTTGAAATATGTAACTGATAAATTAAACATAGGGCATCTGTACAAACGGGAGTGTCAAAAATGCACAGTTAATGTTTATGCACACGTTGGCGTGTTGTATGGTTTAAGTATAGGTTTTCAGAAAATAATGTGTTATAATTGAAGTAACTTTTCAAAATGTTCAATGAGTTTAATGTGAGCTTTTTCTATTATCTGTATCATACGAGAAGTTACAGTGGAAAATAATGCAATAACTGGAATACCGCATAGTAGGCCAGTCATTCTAGCTTAAAACTGGCCTTAACCTAGACACAATTGCAAACGTTTTGTTTTGTGTATTTTAAAGTTTTTTAATGTCTAAACTATTATCAGGAGAAAATCCCCTGTCCAGAAAGTTGCGGAAGTACCTTAAAATGCGATTTGAAGAAGGTCACTATACTTTTCAAAAGTTTATTCCATGAAAATGTGTGTGTTAAGTTTTATCTGTATTTTAATGTTATACACATACGCAGGTTAAAATATCAATCCATCTTGTTGATAAAATGAATTTACAAGCAAACTATTTTCAATAAACAATGTATTTCAATATTTTAAGCAAATAATGTGAAAATGAAGGGGAAGATTTACCCCACCCAATTTTCAGAAAATATGATAATTGTTTTTGTATCATAAACCATGAATCAATGTCTTTATTTGGGTAAACATATTTAAATGAGAGTATTTAATAAGTCCTCAATTGATAAAAATGCATCAGGACCTTAATTTGACCTACACATGTGTGTTCATCCGTTGGTCTGTAAGTGCGTCGGTCAGTCATGGCCGTCAGTGAAGAAATCTTTATTATATGATATTAAGTAAAATAAATTTTATGTTGTCGTTATTAAACTTAGTATGTGGAGAGGGACCTATTAGGGGCTTGTCATGAGATAGTGAATAACAGTTCATATTTATATTATGACAACAATCCTGGTTGCTATGGCAGGTCTGTCATTTCTCGGACACAGAGCCTGTAATTACAGGCAATTTGGTTCCAGTACAGGCTTACAGACAATTCAGTTAAATTTACAGGCAATTTCACGAAACTGAACTTTTTTATATACTATTCATGTATACACAATAAATACTGCCAATTACTGTTAATTTGATTCAGATTTAATGTTCTCGATCTGGCTCGCTTAGACGCTTTCATTTTCCATGTATACGTATGTTTATACAAGAGATGTTTGTAAAACATTTATGCACCCAGGACAGCCCAACAGTCGTCCTTGACCTACTGACCTCAAAATCAACAGGGTCATCTACTGTTGATGATCAACCTCCATATAAAATTTGAAGAATCTGCATGGCCAAACCATTCTTGAGTTATCGATCGGAAACAATTCGGTCTATTTACACATGTTAAAGGACACAGTGACCTTGACCACTAACCTGAAAATCAATAGGAGTCATCTAATGCTGATGACCAAGATTTAAAGTTCGAAGATCCTTAGAAAAACTGTTTTTGAGTTATCGACAATTCGAAACCATGTGGTATATTTATACATGTTAAAGGTCACAGTAACCTTGACCTTTGCCCTACTAACCCCAAACTCATTATGGGTCATCTACAGTTGTTGAACAACATCCATGTGAAGTTTAAAGATCTTGGACAAAACCGTTCTTGAGTTATCACCCACAGACCGACTGACAGAACGACATTGGCACAGCTATATATTCCATTTTCTTCAAAGGGTGCATAGGCCAGAGTTCTTTTATTTTGCGTTACTCGGACCCTCCTGTCTTATTTTTTGTCATTTTCAAAAAGTATAAAAATTGGAAATCTTCAATTGCATACAATTTATTATGTCAAATGTTTTGATGGTATATGTATTATGATACTATACACCTTGTTTTATTGTGTATTTCATTAATGATATCTTGGTATAGTACTTGTTTAATTGTGTTCTCATTCACCACAGTGACTGTGCCACAGGTGTCATTGAAAAAATAACTGACAGAAATTTATTTTTGGATAAAAATGTGAATAATTTTTTTTAATTCTTTACCAATGATACTGATACTTGGCACTGTATTTGTCTGCTGTTAGAACTTACATTGTTGCTTTCAATATTGGAATGTCATTGACTACAGTCCATCATCAACAACATGGTAGCTACAATTTGGGAGTTTTTATTTTTATTGTTTCCCTCCTCCTGTGAAATGTTTGCTAAAAAATGTCCGAGTAACTAAAAATAAAAAAAAACTCTGGCCTAAACTTTTAAATGTACATCTACACTTTTAGTATTGATCGACAACAGCGAAATGTCGTACAAAATTTCCTGTCACAGGAATTTACTGATTTATTTTACCGATACTGGTTTTACTGGGCGTTAAATTGTAAGAGTCCTTTTGTTAATTTTCCTGGATCACCACCCAACTTACTGACAACATCAACATTTGATACAACATTTCCTGAACAGGAATGTGATAGCAACTGTCGTTGAGATATTTATACTGAATTATTGATACAAGACGTTTCACTAGATGTTAACTCTCAAGGGTCATTCTGTTAACTTCCCTAGTTTACTAGAAGTACGGAATAAACACTTACTGACAACACCAACAGGTTGAACAAAATGTCCTGTACATGAATATAACAGGAAGAAAACAAGACTGCATTCAATAAACGATAAAGCCACAGTCTACGCCTTGTCCATTATTACTAGCTAAGTCAATAAGGGGCCATTATCTGTTGAAACCAGCCCAATAGTGATCATATAGTCAGAAATGGTAAATGTCACATTGACCTTGACCTACTGACCTCAAAATCATTAGGGGTCCTTTACTGTTGTTGACCACCTCCGTGTACAGTTTAAAGATCCTAGGACAAAGCGTGCTTGAGTTATTGAACGAAAACCATTTGGTCTACAGACCGACCGTAGGATGGGGTCGTGGTCCAGATCCCAAGTGTCTTTGCACTAATTAAGCGACTTGAATTAGGCGGTTCGCCAGTCAAGCGCAGAATATTGAATGTCCTAAAATCGCACACAATCTTTGCTGGAATATCAGGCAATTGCATGATTTTATTATGCAGGCCTGCTATGGACACGAAAATGATGAAAACATCACATTTTCTTGCATAAATCGAAAATAAGGTTTATGAGACCTGGATTATTTACAGAGAATAAGGTAGAATAATGCACACTATTTTATTGTTTGAATATCACTACATGTTTTGCTGATATGGTAGCACAAACTTCTATTTCACTTTTTAGCTTTTTATTCGATTTGTTTAATACATCGTCTCGTAGGTGATTTCCAGACAAACGACTGATTTTGATTTCAATTCATTTCAATCAAGTTTAAGTAATATGATTTATGTTTGTGATGCATTGGCACTTATGAATTGCAATCATGAATTGCAATCATAAGTCCGAGTTCCTCTGGCAATGGAGTTCATTTATGTCATAATAAATATACCAGTAATATATAAACACCAAAGTGAATTGAATGTTTCTGACGTTTTATTAATAGCATAATAAGATTAGGTAAGCATATGGACAAAGCAAAGTCCACATATAAGCTATAAAAACAACGTGGTTAAATGATACTAGTCTACAGGGGGTTTGGCTATAGTTGTATTCCTTGGTAACCCCGCAACAATATTTAAAGACCGGTACAGAAATGTTCTATGTTCTGAAATCGACAGTAAAACCAATTCACCAGCGATGTTTTAGTACAAAACTGACTGTATCTGTAGATTTTTTTGGATGTATAGCAATTTTCAAAATGATGCAGGTCTGTGTTCCACCAAAACATGCATGACATAGACACGGTGCGCGAAATGCCTAATTTATCAAGAACAGGATCGCATCTACCACCAACAACCACGGTTACTGCAAGGACAGCAATTTTTAAAATAATGTATCTTTTGAGGCTTTTTAACTGTCAAGCCTGGAAAACATTTCAGTTCAAAAGACGTGGGTTCACACTATAAACGTTAGCACCAGCGTTGTTTATGTAACAATAATGTCCAAATACAATTTTCACGAAAAACATAATGAATATTATACTCATACTAAGAAAACAAAATACATATGTTATAATCCATATGTTAATTGTAATCTTCTTTTTCTCTCACCGTATTATATATATGATGCTACGTTATATTTAAAACCATACAGTCTCCTATTATAGCGTATCTACAGTCCTATAACAACAACAACATACTTCTCTTAGTTAATTGATTCCAGTTTTTCCTCGTGTTATGTTTAATTTGTATGTACATAATTTATGTTTGACTATGAACATGTAGTTCTATGTTAATAAACTTTATGTTATGTTATGTTTAGCGTTTCAAAAGTATAAACAAGAGCTATTCACGAACAGCGCACCTGTATTCTCAGTTTCATGTTAGGGTAGTATAATCATTATATATTCAAAACAAAACTCTTCATAGCAGCAACATTACGATCTTATGTGTAGAGGTTGCATCTTCTAAGTCTAAAATGACAGATAACTTGACCAAAATGCTACCTACTCGTGTTAATCATGATGGTGAACAAGGATATAAAGTATCAAAGCAGTATGTCAATGCACTTTGAATATATTACAGGTTACAAAACTTTTACCTAAACTTTAATATTTGCATTTCTAAGTCCAAAAAGGGGGCATAATTTCAACAAAATACTTGATAGAGTTACCTAATGAATGTGAATGGGTTAGGGTACATGATGGTGAACAAGTAGACAAAGTACTAAAGCAATATGTAACTCCACTTTGAAAATATTTGAGGTTAAAAATTGTACCAAAACTTTAATTATTTGCATTTCTATGTCCAAAAGAAGGCATAATTTCGACAAAATGCTTGATATAGTTACCTACCCATGTGTATGGGTTGGGGTTATAATGGTGAGCGAGTATGCAAATTATCAAATAAATATCTCAATGCACCTTGAAGATATTCGAGGTTTAAAAAATTGTACCTAAACTTTAACATTTACACTAAGTTGAAAATGGGGGCATACTTTCAACAAAATGCTTGATAGAGTTACCTACTCCCGTGTAAGGATTGGGGTCATGATTGTGAACAAGTATGCAAAGTATCAAAGCAACTTGTCAAAGGACCTTGAAAATATAAGAGGGTACCTGTTCCTGTACATCAAAAATAGCGCAAAAAGTAGATCCAAGTTTAAAATGCAATTTGTTGGACACACGGCGTCCCATAGTTGAAAAAATAATCTCACGTGACATTGTGTGAATATGTCTTTAAAATGTTTTTAATTTGTTTATATATGAACAATTCCGATGTTTAACTATCTTCCGCTTTATGTGAAATGAATATGGGCATATTTTCTCCAAACGTTTTTATAATAGAATTTTGTTATTATGTAACATTTCCTGTCATCATAAATACAAGTATGGATCGCCATTGTGCCGAGAGTAAAACACGCATTTTCCTAAAAAATTTCTTCATCAAATGCAAGAAAACGGCAAGGTCTATCAATGGGGATTTTTTTCTTCGGCTATATGGGACAATACTCTACACAAATATGTGCTAAGAAATTAATTTGCAATTTTGTCTAGGTTAAAAGCTAGAATGACTGGATTATAGGTGGTTACCGTATTCATGCGTGCCATTTTCTACCACATTCCCGGCATATATGATACAAACTATAACACAAAGCATACAGATATCAAATGCTCGGATAAGTTCTTTAATGTCGGGTTACGCATTCATGTTTCAGTTCTCTATCTCGTACAATATCAATGGGGATAACGTATAGAACGGAAGTGATACCCCTGACGGGTTTTCGAGTGTAAATTTCGTCGCTTCGGTAAGTAAATCTTGATTTTTCTTTGTTTTGTAAGACGCTTTCAATGAAATCACCTAGCCCACCGTACCCGGCCCTATGGATACTTGCAGACCCAAGCCCATTTTCCCTTCAAATACCTGTGATTAAGGAGAACATTCGATTCTAGTGCGGTTTTGGTTACTGCACCCCTGACGACCCGTCTACATTTTTTCCAATTTCTGCCGATTTGCATGGTGTGTTGCTGTTTCATGAGGCCAACTTCATTGTTTACCTTATTCTATGTATGCATTTTGCAAAATTAGTTCGATACAATCAGGTTATGAGGCAGAATAGACGAAAGAACCACTATGATACCCCTGACGGTTGCTGTCCCTCACTGATACCCCTGACGCCTCAAAATACTATAATGTTCTAATACGAGACGGTCGGCTCTGTACATGATCAACCACTAAAAAATCAAGATTCTAATCAATTGCGTAAAAACATGAAGAACTCATAGTTCTGGCACTTCTCTACCAATGTAGAACAAACCGTTAAAAGAAATAGACGTTATAATATAATCAGACACAGGCAAAACAAAGACTGGCAATATAAAATATCAACAGAAATCGAAAGCGACCCATTTTGATTGGCTATGGGGTTTGAAGAAGTATAAACTGAATTTATTTTTTAATGTTAACATTATTTTTGAAAGCCGACTTACTATTTAGAACTATAAGTACGCAAGGAACTAGTTTACGGATTTATTTATATTTTCTTCTATACTTAAGTAAGGACTAAGGTAGTGAGCTACTGCCAGGAGTTTGGTGGTATTCTACACATGAGCCGTGTCGTGAGATTTCCGACCTAGTGGGCAAAATGACGTCACGTCAAAAGCAGACGACAAAGTTGCGCGTCGAAAACGTCGTAATTGGCAGCGCGCGATTAACGCGGTTTGTGTATTTAACCCGTACATCCTCCTCAACTATGAGCGTAACCAATGACGTTGTGTAAACAAAGACGGACTAAGTTAACTCTACTTTGATGTGTCGTTCGCTTTCGCATGGTCGTATTAAACATGTTTAACTGTTTTAATATAAAAATGTCTTTTGATTAAGATTTATATTTTCAATTCACGGAAGCAGTGTAGAAGCGAATGAAATACGGACGATGTGTTCTAAATAAAATCTAGATTTAGTTGATTTGTGTTTTACTTCCCCACCCATCATCTATAGACAACCGATCTATTCCTTCCACATGATGATTTATCATTTAATAGATCTACAAAATATCTAGTTACAGTATTTAGATCTACATGTAGAATCTATGATCTAATATTGTGCCGTATTCTAACAGTCTGTGAGGTCAAACCAATGTTAATCACTACTGGTACATTCGTGCCTGGTCCGTTACGTTACAACTGTTGGTAGGTTGTACGTGGTGTTTCAGTATGTGTCGCAAAAAAGCTAATTGGAATCTACAGTTTGAACTTTCTAATCGACATTTCTCATCTTTAAAAATATATTTATTGAAAGCACGCGCGGATCCAGAAGGAACATGAGTTGAACACCGCCCCCGTGAAAAATCTCTGATCACTAATTAGGGGATTTGTTTTAATTACTGTGCATGTTCGATCGCTGTTTAAATAGATGTTTCGTTTCTTGTTACCAGTAGACGAATTTCAGATTGCGTCAGAAAAAATAGCTAGCTACGAGAATTGAAGATTCTTGGTAAAGTCTACTTATTGCAATTTGGTAACAATAAAAAATGCCGGGCTAATGCACAACGCAGATCTAGATCTACATCATCGGCTTACATTTTGAAATGGGATATGCCCTATATACTTTCAGTGCAAGGTGCCACATGATCAAATATAGGCAAAACACGATTGCCTACACATGTATGTTTAAATACATTGTTTTGTATAACGTAAATCAATTATTTAATTACAACGATGAAAACATAATTTAGAAGGATATAATCCCGCTTCATGCGACATGTGAAAAGTTGAGGAGACAGCGTGTCATCGATGCCAGTAAATATTGTGCAAAGACCGCTGTCACCAGACGTATGCATATCTATTTCCCTACACCTCATTCTCTTACAACGACCTAAAAGACCTAAAAGACTGTAGCACGATGTTACGCCATTAATATGTCCACAATACTACGATCTTGACACGATCATAGTACACTTTGGTATGGTGCGTACACTTAGTTAATCAATGATAGTTGAGTATTTTCTTCACATCACTCATTGCCTGAAAGAGGCATTAATTCATTTGATGATAGTTTATGATACAATGAACACCCTTTCTACGAAACAGGTATATACGTGCACGAGAGATTTTCTAAATGTCCATGGACTTTCCTTATATCTTGATCATTTTAGTTAAAGACTAATGTTTTCCACATACATGTACATGTAATAATTTGCTTTGATCTATTTCCAACTAATAACGCGATTTTTACGTGTTTCAATAGAAAAACAGTTAAATTTAATGCGTATTGTACCACGATGTTATTACGATCATGCAGATCTCGACAAGACCTTACTTCGTTCTTAAAAAGCGACTCGTTTTAGCCACGATCCCGCTACGCTTGTTTTAAACATGGAGCTTCCGGACCTACGCGATTACACCACGACACTTCCACGTTCACAAAGATCCTCCCCCGATTGACCACGACCGTCCCACGATTGGTCACGCTTTGGACCAATTTTAGATCGTAGTAGAAGCGGGGCTCCAGTGTGAACGGTGTAGGGCCTATAATATTCGACTTGATTCACCTTACCAAATCTAGACTGATATGGGCCTTCCCTTCACGACTATTGAAAAGGAGGAAAGCGGAGGAAAAATACTAAAAAATACTATTCAATAACAAGTACCAACATGCTCACGGTTCAAGATCTGCCTTCATGAGGTTCAGATATGGAGAACAATTATCTAATTAATACGTCCTTGTATGTGTAGGCCTGCTTTCACAACTTCTCTGTGTATAAACCTAACCACTGTTTGACTGAATGGGATCTGTATTTTTTCCGGTCACTGTATGACGTATTGCGATGACCGGAAATTGACTCGTTTATACACTGTGAACTCTACTATGAGAATTTATTAGCAGTAGGTCGAACCTCAATTGGCACAGTACAGGGGATGAAATTCTGTCAGATCGAGCACTATATGGGGTCATATGGACATTCGCGAAGTTGCTAGTTTAATGTACATCTGAACGCATAAATGTAGTAAGGATTGCGCGATTTTAGAACGTATAACGACGGTAAGAACAAGTTGACCTGCCTGTGAACGAGTTGGTCTAGTTATGAACGTGCTCAAATACAATGCAGACGGGATATGGACGTATAGAAAACTGTTTAGATAAAACACTAACAAAGTGCCTCGTTCTAGCAAGACCAGAACAGTTTTGACATTTTGACGTCCCGTTTTGGAAACTAGTTCGGTGTACATGTGACTGGCCCTTTAATGCACCAGTCAATTAGAATTGAAAGAATGTACCCAACCCCGGGGAATGTTGGGAATTTTTATTTTTGTGTTTTCATACCCATTACAAAATCCCTATCCCCAGGGTCATACATAATTGTAACCCCCCCCCGCAAATTGCCCCGCCTTATACCTCATATAGTCACGGCAATATTTCCCCGCTATTTTTTTGCGCGAAAGAAAAGCACAGCACTCACACGGCAGTGCGGCGACATCGGAAAAGGTAAAAACACTGGACTGTTCCCCCGTCCTTCCCCGTGGCCAGGGTGTTGTTTTAATTGACTGGTGCATAAGTCGAATAAAAGCTACCACAATTGTTACAATTAAGTTTTATAAGTCGTCTATAGATATAATTTAGAAATTTTAACAACTGACCAGCTGACGTACTTCCGGGTAGAATATCAATCTGGTTATTCATGAAACATTTATAATTCCAAAAGGTCGGCAATACATGTTTATACAACAAATCAGAACGATTATACACGTTAAGATCTAAAAATGCAGAAAATCAATAGTACACACGTTGTTTTCCAATTTCACTCTACCGCAGACATTAATCGTACGACCGCCGTAGATGTAGCCGACGTCATGGACGTATGCGTCTAAGATCTTGCAAATTGAAAAGCATTACGGCTACGCGGCGTCTTTGATCTGCAAGATGCGACTTTTATACCGTATGTCTGTTAAATTTGATGCAATAGGTTTAATTGTGCGCATTTTTGAAGTAGCTGATTTGCGAATACCGGATGAGTTAAACTCTTGAAAACTGAAATAGCTTTGATGTATACATGTCATATTATTACGCATTTTATAAACTATTCTTCCTTTTGTTGCATATTTCCAGCAACGTGTTTAATTATTGTTATCACAGTAAATTTATGACATGAAAAGTCATATGTAATGGTTAAAAAACTCATTGAAACGTTGATATGTAGAATTTAATGAACGCTAATTTTAACGTTGAAATGCAACGACGTCAACAACGCGACGTCACTAAAATTATTTATCGCTGACGTACTTGTTATGTTCTAACTCAGATTAAACCCACTTGTACTCGTCAGAATTGCATGAAATAAGTTTTGAATAATTCCTAAAAGTACGAATTTTAATAAACAGAAATAAACCGAAAATGTCAAATTTGACCACTAGGTCGGAAATCCCACGACACGGCTCACATGTACATTACGTTCACAACTACACCGGTTTATAGCAAACACAGCGTTGATCGTTCAAATCAAACGCACATGTAAATAAGCATACTTCAGACATAGAAAGGTATGTCAATTTAAAGAGTTTGTTGACATGCATCGATACCTGCAACGTCTGAATTGCTTGTTTCTGGATCGATGGCTATTGAGTGAACTGTCACAAGTTTCCGCGACCCGGAAATGATACCGAGTAGTGCCTGCTAGTTTCCGCTTATATAATTACACGAACGATAAGCAAACATTAAATAATGTTATTAACTTGTGTAATTCACTTGAACAAGCATAACAAAACATCCCTGCGTTCAAGGAATGTTACCTGCAAACATGTTAAAAAAAGAGGGTTTTGTCGTTACAATCCTTGGTTGTACGCTTCGTTTGCGACAAACACATTGAAAGTATAAATCTCCGTTTTTTCCCTTCTCGACCACCCTGCGTTCAACGAAGAATAACGTGTCAAAACGAGCGTCACGTAATTCTTCGTTGAACGCAGGGCATTTCGATATATGTACGGATGCATGGGTTGCATTATTGCCATTGTTTTGTTTGCCTCTGTCCGCCATTTTGTTAAAATTTACCAATTTAGGTATACCACCTCCGGATATGGTTAGCCAAACTTCGCTCACGTGACGAACAGGTTTTTTTAACATAACGTTCAATGAATAACAGCCCTGCGTTCAAGGAAAAAATAAAGTGACGCACGTTTTTACCTGGTACGTACCTGTTATTCGTTGAACAATAACCATATCCTGAGGTGGTGTGCGTGTATTGGTGTAATTAAACAAAATGGCGGACAGAGGCAAACAAAAGAATATGAATAGCAAAACCCGTGTATGCGTACATATTTCAAAACTGAGAACGAAAAAAACGGGGACTTATACTTTCAAATTGTTTGCCGCAAACGAAGCGTACAGCGAAGGATTATGTGTATGTGTATATGTAATTATTTAGGCCTTTCGGTCAAGGATAACCCATGAAAGCGCAAGCACTTATTTCCAATGGGGTCCTGTTTTTTGCTGAAGGGACAGCGAGTAGAAGAAAGAGTTGTGATACAAGGAATCCGGGTGCGTTACCCTAGCTCGTACCGAATAGACTCACTGGTTCTTTAATGTGCCCGATGTATAGCACCGATACACGCGAGACTACCTCTGGGTTTCCAACCAGTTCATCTCTAGTTGGGTGGGAAACACTGAAAAGCGTTCCAGAAATGACCAAGTGTCCCGGCCGAAATTCGAACCAGGGACCTCTCGATCAGTAGTCAAGGGCGTTATCCACTCGACCACCATGCCACCCATGATTATAGCGACAAAAAACCCTGATTTTTTACATGTTTACAGGTAACTTTCCTTGAACGCAGGGCAGGTACGACATAGGTACGTAACACCCCTCACATAATGCTTCGTTGAATGCAGGGCAGTACAAGGTACCTCAGATCACAATATATTAATCTGCTGTATAAGTTAAACTACATCATTCTATAATTGACATCATGTCAGTCACACTTGACTTTAATTTGATGGGTGGTTACTGGTCAAAGTAAACAAGAACTGGATGTAAATAAATAGAAATGTAAGTAATAAGTAAAGCGTTCAAAGAAAGAAGAATAAGAAATGTAATATAAGTACATGTCATGAAGGAATACAATGTCATATTTGAATTGAAACGAACGCGTGTATAAAATAATGTCCGCGTCACATCGTGAGGTGATCTGAATTATTAAGTCTGAATATTCACATAAGTTATATTTCCTAAACACAATTCGATGCGAAACAACGATATATCACAATTAATTTATAAAAATGCTTGTCAAATATTGCCTATTATGAACAAGCATTTCGTTTAGATTGGTGGAGCTTCCTAAGTAGTACTTACTGAAGTATCAAGGCACCCACACAGCAAACAGCAGCTTAATAACAACCCATTTACGTTGGTTCCAATATTCAACAATGAGCCGTCGAAATGTAAGATTAATAAATAAATTAATACGGACTCCTTTATAATAATTTGTGATATGAATTGTTATAGCTCAAACAACTTGTCTTGCTGTACGATTCCAAATCTATGTTTGCAACTGTTTTTGTCTATTGGAATTGTTTATCAAGTTCTTCATGTATTTACGCAATAACTGTATTGATTAGAATCTTGATTTTTTAGTGGTTGAACATGTACAGAGCTGACCGACATCGTATTACAACATTATAGTATTTTGAGGCGTCAGGGGTATCAGTGAGGGACAGCAACCGTCAGGGGTATCAAAGTGGTTCTTTCGTCTATTCTGCCTCATAACCTGACTGCATCGAACTAATTTTGCAAAATGCATACATAGAATAAGGTAAACAATGAAGTTGGCCCCATAAAACAGCAACACACCATGCAAATCGGCAGAAATTGGAAAAAATGTAGACGGGTCGTCAGGGGTGCAGTAACCAAAACCGCACTAGAATCGAATGTTCTCCTTAATCACAGGTATTTGAAGGGAAAATGGGCTTGGGTCTGCAAGTATCCATAGGGCCGGGTACGGTGGGCTAGGTGATTTCATTGAAAGCGTCTTACAAAACAAAGAAAAATCAAGATTTACTTACCGAAGCGACGAACTTTACACTCGAAAACCCGTCAGGGGTATCACTTCCGTTCTATACGTTATCCCCATTGAATATGTTTACATATACTTGTCGTCATAGTCAAAATTTCGTTAAAGTCAAAATAAGATAAGATAACATTGAGTCGTAAACTTGACCAGCCGAGTACAGAAAACATAAAACATACAAGGCACAATGCCCAACACATAACTGAACGAGAAAATTGAAATTGAAGTCCCAGCTGTCAATAAGCTGAATGCCCAAGCTGAATGACCTAGTTTCAACAATAAACGGCAGGAATACCAAGTTTTAGCTGTCTGAAATCCTAAAAAGTTACAGAATTACAGTAATAAAAAGCTGAATGCCATGGTTTCAGCTAAATAACCAATCTGTAAGAACACCACTTTTGTCTCCATTCAGATCCTGACGATATGTTATATAAATTTCAGATGCCTGCGTGCGTGACATTGATATTGTCAACCCGAGGACAGAATGTCATCCCGAGGTGAAGCCGGGGGTGACATTCTGTTTCGAGGGTTGGCAATATCAGGCAGGCATCTGATATTTATTTTATTATACCGAACACTATTATAAGTCTAGCAAAACGTTCACTGCTACGATTACCATAATTATAAACAGTAGGCATGACGGTGTTTTCATACATTGCTGTGTATCAATTTCACATTCTATTGTATGTGTAGGCCCTACGTTCATTTGGTGCATTTTGCCGATTTCTTTAACTAATAGATCATTTTCATGACGTCATGACGTCTAACATACTTGTACATGATTGTTTTGTGTACAGTGTTCTGTATCTGGTGAAGTTGAATAAAGGAAACGCATCGTTTTGAATACAGATTTGTTTTAGTTGTCTTCTTTTGTCAGTATATTTTTTTGAAAATCTTGTATATTTCAACAGTCAAAGAACTAAGATCGACGCAGTTACTTGCCCTTGCATGACATTGAAAATGTCAGGTGGATCACATGACCTGACAGTCAGTTTTAGGTCGATCACGTGTCATATGGGTTGGAACTGTCAATGACAGTCATAATGTCTCTCTCTGGGGCAATGGGACTTTTGCATTGCAGAAAAAAGTGAGGTATAATAAAACCTGTTCACAGAGCCCATCTGTCAACTAATACCACAGTGTAATGTTCCCATAGGTGGTGTGTATTGACATGTCTGATAGCATGTAATGATAGCACCAACCTCCATCAGTAAGGCTGCTAAATAATGTTATTACATTTTCTGTATTCATAATGTTCGATATTTTGTTATAAAGTCAAAATCAAGATATTCTTATTCCACGCATTATTCGAGATAATAATCGTTTACCACTAACCGAGTTCTCTGTTAGTTAATTGCGTCTACTGCTACTATTCTAACTACTAGTATATAATAAACTTCAAAATCAGCCATAATGTTAACAGAATTTCAAAATCTCTCAATATATTCAAGAGCCATTGATATTTTTTGTACGAGTTAAATTCTCTTTTAAGATCATTGAACCCAGATGAAGATAAGGAACCGAACATATCATAACAAGTAAAATATTCCAACGGACGTTGACATCTCTGCACCATTTGTAATACCACGTGTCTAAGTTAACGACTAAATAAAATCAATGTGCTTCCAGGCATTACATTTTGACAACAGAACTTTTAAAAGGCGCTTCCGCCGTTGCTGTGTGGCTTTGGATTGTCTGTGCGCTACAGTATTAAAGGCGCTGGTAGTTTCGAATAATTATGACAAACTATGAACCTAATATTAATGGAAGCTTTTTCCCAAACATCGCGCTATTAGCGTCACAAATGCGGCTATGAATATTAAAGCCGGTTGCATGTAAGCATGGCGTGTTGTTGCATCAGTCATTCTATGACGAAGTCTTATTAAAACCAGAGACATTTCTTGACGTCGGTGGTTAAAGTAATGCCAACAAACGATTGCGTACAACGATTATCAGTTTACATTCATGATGCTTTGTGCCACCATGCTATATAGAACATTGTTATAATCCTCAGTGGAAATACATTTATGTTCAGGCACGCGATGTGTGCATCATTTGACCAACATTTAGGCGTGGAAAATAACCTGTCAGATGCACCAACCACAATAATTATAATTATTTAACTACATAGTATATTTCATATTTTATTGATAAAGTGGATGGAGAAGTTATCACAAACATTAAAGCATGATTCAAGAAGATAACCTATATACGCATTTGTCCTGTATAGTGACTTTAAATAAACCAAAGCACTGAGAGTGCTGATGGGAGGTGATCTGGTTGCTGCTATTAAAGCTCAAACAGACTTTACACGTTTAATGTTCGTTTTCTTACTGCAAATCTTGTCTTGAATGTCAAAAAAGCCTATATGACTAAAAAGGCAAATGTACCATTGCCTATTTCTTAGCAGCCCCGGCGGAGGGATTATCTGCAAAAATATCGAGTAAACAAACAGTTTGACAATAATTGTTGATCTTAGAATAAACAAATGTTGCTGATTTAATTAAATCAGTTTACAAATTTGGGGAAACATTGTAGCAGTATTGGGAATGTTGACAGTTTCTGGAACTACTTCAGTGCGGATTCATATTGTTTAGCCTAAAGGCGTTCAGTTGGCATTACCAAATAGACAATGATACATTTAAGAGACTAACGCCTCCCAAAAATAAACAACTAAATATATTGTACTGTACAGTGTTTCAATTGAGTGCATTTGATGATTATGTAACCACCATGTCGGATACTTGTATCAAGTTATTTTATACGAATCCCAAAATTAAGTTTGTTTTGAAAACATCTTACTTGAAGTCGCAAACATGGACTTAAAGAAAGTTACACAAGAATAGAAAGTCAATACTTCAAGGGCTTTTCAGGCATCAGGGTACTGTTTTATCAAAACGCCGAATTTACAGTTCAGATGAATCTGTAATAACCTAGTACTATTACATAATTATCATTATTAATGGATCTGTATTATTAATAAATATTTAAGTAATGAACTCCTACAAACCATATCTGTCCTCAACAAGTAGCGGTAAAAGAATGATGAAAATTTTTGCCGTATATTTAAGATTTCCTTGGATGCTTGAAAAAACAGTACCCATGTGTTTAGTGGATGTATGTGCCTACGTGGCATTAGTTTCTTTATCATAGTTCATTGTAAAATGGTTTTCCTCGCAACTGTATGTCTATGTATAAGGTCTAGACAGACAAATATGAAACACGAATATCATTAGTCTGGTTTGTCAAGGCGCTGAATCAGCACAACAAATAATTAGCACACATGAAGACAGAGATATGACCACCGTCTGTCATTTTCTTGCACACTTTGTTAGTGCCTCGTGATGCATATGATTATGTTATTATTAGGTATATCTTAGTAAATAAATTACAAAACAATATTACCTTGAAGCAGAACTAAAAAACTTGTACAACATATGTCAAGTCATGCAGATTGTGAATAATAATCATGTCAACGTATGCTTCAGTATCAAATACGAGACAGAAATTGCACTATAAATGTCATGACAAATAATGAATTATACCTTTGAGTCATTTACATACGCCGAGCATAGCCTTTATTTGCCAGTCAGCTGTCTGCTGAAATATAACAGGTATATGAGTGCCTCCATCTGTATTTGAAACTGGGTCGCCAGATTAGACGTCAAGCGCACTAACTATGGATCAACGGAGACACACTATATCATACTTTGTCTTATTTCTGCCATTTTGACAAATTAGCTGCTTATCAGTTTGGTGTGTTGGTGGTTTACGAACGCAAATGAACACTAGATGGCGTAACACAGCTGCAAAACATATCTTACATTTCTTGATGGTGTTGTCATTGGGGGTTGATACACGAGGGGTGTTCGAAAAGTTTCCGGACAAGTGTCGCAATATTTTCCGGACGCCCGCAGTAGAACAAAACTCGAACACACAAAAAAGGAGATAATCCAATAAGACACAATTACCTAAGAACAGAGAGTCATGTTGCAAGAAGGACATATGCTTAGATCGATCCTCTTTTAATATTCCAAATTTATTCATAAATACTGCGGTTGTACTGTTGAGCGATGTATGGTTTATAATGATTCACAAAGAATATCGACTTTCGCAAAAAAGGATTACAGAAAGTAGGACAGGCAGCACTCAACTTAACAACCCGAGTACAGAAAACATAAAAACATCACATACAGTACCCCAACACTTATATGACACAATACCCCACATGTAACCGAACGAGAAAAACTGCCCAAGTCCCAGCTGTCAAAAAGCCAACTAGCTTGTTCTTATACACATTCTGCTATCCTGACCAGACAGTCAGAGATCCAATATGTGTTCATTAGTCAATAACTATTTGAATAATTGTTCACCATTATCGGAATAAATACCTTAAATGGATTACATGTTCTGTTGTGGAAAAAACTACCGATTTCTTATTGACCAAGACATTCGATAAGTGTCTGGGAAACACAAAGCCAGTTGGTATTAAATTAATTATTGACATATACATTGACTAGCTGCTTACATCTGGTTTAGACTATATACAATGTACAAAGTCTTAGAGAATACTAGGGTTAGTGCCTTATATTACTTGAATTTATTGGGTGAGTTGGAGAAAGTTTATTATAAGCCTTTCGGAGACGAACCCAATAAATTAAAGTAATATAAGGCACTAATCCTAGTGTTCTATTTATCCTGCAAAACTTTTCTAACACAATAAATGATTTCTTCACCTGTCAAATACGAACAAAAAACCCTTGGAACCCGCGCAACGATATCGAAACATCGCCATTCAAAGGTCTCCAAATGAAATCTAGTTCCATATTAAAAGGCAAATCTGAAAATCTGAACGAGAACTCAGTAACGCACTTCAATTCAAATACAATCAATGAACACAAACCTACAATTTAACGTAACATACACTACATGTAAACACATTTTGTGTCTCAACGTCGAATCTCTCCAAAATCTATCAATGACATTCTAGAAATCAGAAGTTGTAATGACGTCAAAACCTAAATGACGTCACACTGTACGTTGTGTTTCCCGTTTTTTAAGTAACAGTACGAGTATGTTCCCCTACCAAACAGATTCAGTGACAGGATAAATAGAATAAATCAGGTCCGTGACGTATATTTAGGATTCAAATACGTCAGACCCCGATACAATAAGTATGTAAGATTCGCCTTCAACACTAAATGACTTGGTTGAACTTGAGGTCGAAAGTAGTCCCATGTCATGTGACCACATAACCTAATAAAGCTCACATGGCATAATAAAGCTAAAATTTACACGACGGGTCGATTTCGGGCTAAAAAAGGCCTAATGGTAGGATAAATACATGTATTGTATCTGGGTTTGCGTGTTTTTTCTGGAGGGTAGATTGGTTTTGCGAAAAGGAGTTGACGCTAAACACAAATAAAATTTGAAATAGCCTAATTGGTATTTTCCTCTCAACATTAATGACTGGCGGTGACATGTGGAACTTTTCCATGTTTGTGTATGAGACAACCAGTGACGTATATAAAATTGGTCATCTGACTGTATATAGCTATTTATACAATGCATATAGTTAATACTAGGCATAAGATCACACTACAGACACGTCCCTATGGTTACAGTGGGTGGTGATTATACATCAGACACAGGAGTCATAATACATTTGTAATTGCTCAATATGACGTCAAACCTGACATTTAGGTATACTGTATAATATAAATAGTTGTATATAAATACACATCGGCTTTTTCTGTAAGTTTTTAAGGTTTGACGTCATATTGCTCTAGTTTGTTTAGAATAAAGATATTCCGGTTGAGTTTATATGTTTTGCCAAGAAATTAAAATGTTAATATTAAACTATTAGTAACTTGTCTTTAGTTCTATAAAGGGTCTAAATTAGACTTGTTATGCAAAATAAGCAAATTGTATGACTCCTACATTAAAACTGCTGTTGTCATAGCAACCGTTACACCATTTCTATTTACAACCATCGACAATTTATTACATTAGTGTTGCATATGCAATTTAAACAAAGGAGCACATGTGTTTGTGTTTCAAATAAGACAGTTACAGGTTTTTAAAAACTCCTTATAAATACTCAATAGTTTATTGGAATGTTATAGGAAAATTATACATGAAATCAAACATGTCACCTTGCATACAAAGTGAATGTTACAATGTACATAATAATAAAAGTAGTGTTTATAACATTTCAGTAAGTCAAAGCCCTATGTGAACATACAATTGATGAATATGTATAAAACATGATCAAAACATTACAAATTTCGAGCGAATGATGGCGTTAAAAAGACATGACAATGTGATGAACCAGTGACAAATGTAGCAATAACAGGCACTCGTGACACAGTAATGAGATGATTTCTTCTTTTTGTGGAATGAATTATTATGAATTACGCAAGTTAAAGATAGTACAATCGGACAGGGAAGGCAGCATTCAACTAAAACTGGCGAGCACAGAAAACATAAAAACACACGGACCACAATTTCAACGCACAATGCCCGACACACAACTGAAAAACTGAAGTCCAAGTTTAAGCTGTCAGAAGGTCGAACGTGCAATTTAAGTCCAAGCTGTCTAAAAGCTAATATACATAGTTTCTGATATACAAAAGCTAAATGCACTAGTTTCAGCGTATAAAAAGCTAAATGACCTTTGTTCAGCTAAGAACAGGCGAAAAGAGACATTTTAAAATACTGTACTAGTAATTACTATTTTAACATAATTGTAATACAATTTGCAAAGAAAGACATATCAATCTTTCCTCGATTGAATATGCTAACAGTATGCTAAAAATGTTACCTTAAAACAAAAACAACAACAACTTTAATCAGTATTAAGGAATTTCACATGATTATAGACTTCTCACATATATATTATATACTGTCAAATTAGATGTAGTGAATAAAACACGAGAAAGTTAATTTCGATATTGTTGTCAAATAATAAAACTAATATCGCGTTTCCCATGGTAATTTTACGACGTCATAGTAACGTCATGGGAATACGCACGGAGATATAAGACAATACTTTGAATTGTGATTAAATCCAAGTTAACTGTGATACCAAATTTGTATATGGATCTTGAAATTGTTTTACAGTGTGGTTCCTCCTTAAATATACTTAGCGTCATAAGTTTTGCAACAAAATTGAAAATCCTAATTTTTTGAATTGTTGGATTGAAAGAACTTTATTCTTCTACGAGTATCGTATGTGTTTTTTTACACTGGTGTCGTACTTTTTCGTCACGATTGAAGTTCACACGGTAAAAAACATAACAATAAACAGAAAGGGTATGAGGTACCAAAACATGCACGAACATTTGCTTAGTGTAACTTGTATTTTTGTAGTGTTGGGTTAAGTCATATACGGTGTTCATGTGGATGAATGCATTTCTTCAATTTTATTATTGTTATGAATTTATATCGGTTTTAAATCAATGTACTCATGTGTAGTTGTATAAGCATAAACTAATTTGCGGTTCCAATAAAAAAGACAAAACAATGTTGATTTGCGGAACTTTTGATGCTCAGTATAGTATAAAAATGTAAAATATCCAGTGTTATGGTAGAAATTAGTATTTTTTGTTTGCAGAGGTGAAACAAAAAAGCTAGTGTAACGCACTTTGAAGAGTTATTATAATTATGTTTTCTTCTTTGTGTTTCTATGCAGTATTCTCTCGAAAAATTCAAATTACTGACAGTTATTAAAAAGAGTCACGCATTGTTAAATATTTTATGAGGCATTGTTAAAGACCTGAACACACCAATGTCACATATTTGTACTGGCTTGAAAAACAACTTCAAAACACTCGTATGTCAATGGAATTTAATGAATAATAATGATACCTCGATGAGAAAAACCTATCACCACTACTTAATGTTACCAATAAAAGAGAAAGGAACATAGTGAAATGAGTTCATTGACATCTTTTTCAAGGATTGTTTACGAAGGTTAGCACTAAAGATCCCATTAACCACAGATGCGGTCATAAAACATGTGCCATACGAAGGACGTTTGAAAGCAATACAAACAGTGCAACATGCTGAAACTTGTTAACGAAGCGCAGAGCAAAATATCCCATTAACCGCAGATGCGGTTATGGTGCAGGAAAGTAACAAAGCCAATGCAGACAAAACTGTGCAACATATTGTATAAACAATTCAGACAGAAACACTTGATTTACATTCATTTCCGTGCAGTTTATACTCAATATGCAGCTTTCTGTAACTACAGACGCCCTCGGTTTTTTAAACTAGAGTGCAAACAACTGCCGGAGTACTGAAGTATTTCTTTGACCTGAATCAAACACATGGTACAAAACAATAAACCTATCCGATATTCAGCCTTGAAAACATTATTATTGAAGAGTTTCCTACATTTGTTTCTCATAAATAGACACACTGTAGAATCATCTGGAAACATTTAGAAAAGTGGTCCTGAGATCGTCCATTGCGGAAATGAAGCATGGATCCTTTCACCCATACTATAGAAAGCCAGAGTTCACCTTTTGCTAGTTCGCTCTTTAATCTATATGCATGTTCATTTTAGGCAGTTCGTCAGTTCGTAACTTTGCAAGTTCGTAACTTCGTCAAAAGTACTTGCATCTTTGGTATTAAAATTATATTGTATGTAAAACGCACCCAGTTAAAGTCTATTTTCAGTAATTCGACCGTTCAGCCGACGTACATTTACTCATTGAGTCTCACGTCAGCTGTTACACTCACACAGCGCTTTTGGCTGCTGTCAGGCTTTTGACCACCTCATGTACCCATTTATGCATTTAGATAAGTGGGGCAGATGAATTAATCTTGCTCAGAGAAATTAAGCAGTGGTCCATATGGGGATTGACCCGGAGACCTAACGATCCCGAAGCGCGCATCCTAAACCTAAGCCACCGCTACCCACAAGTATCGTAATAATTCACCCAGCAGTTTTTAATCTTTTAACTTAAACATAACTCTCAGTGATGGCAATTATATAGACCAAGACAGTAAGTCTGATGATACCAGATACAGAACCCTTCGCTTGAGATAATAATATATTTTATGATGACCTCTCTAAAACGTCATCAAAACATATTTTTCAAACGACAACATAAAACAAAGGAACCTTAAATTGGGCATGCATGCATTGAATAAGAATGTAATTCGCTATTGATGAACTATTTGGGAAAGAAAAAATCATATATTAAATTATACTATATCACCCTGCCCATGGTGTGTATATACATGATCCCGTACTAATAGCCAGACCCTATATCCCCCTTGACTTCTAGCTGGGGTCCGATACCATACACACAGCCTATTAGGCATGGGACTCAAGTACCGGATACCTACAAATCGGTATAAATATGTGAATATGAAGAAACAAAGCAGCTTTGAAATAATAAAATCAAAATTAATGGTTGTTCCAGAGTTCATTGGTAAAGGTATATTAATGCATCTTAAAAATATCCATTTAATTAGAAATTAGTTGTCATATAATTCTGACCAATTTTGGACTTCGAAGTGAACATCTATCAATGTAATGTTTATTATGGATGCTTAGAATTAACGTCTGTATATAACGAACGAAAAATGGCTCACTACAAATCCAAATCAGAATTGCAAGAGAAAAAATAATGACAAAAAGTGAAAAATATCTAAATTTTCTAAGAATATCAATAATTTCGATATAAACACGTTATTATCATATAGGTCAAGTGCGATATTGCGTCATATGGGACCAAGAACTAGGTCACTAGGTCAAATCACAGATCTTGCATGTACTGCTACAACAGGTGAGCGACCTAGGGCCCTTTGGGCCCTCTTGTATGTTTCCTGTGCTCGGTTGGTTCAGTTGGGCACTGTGTTTTGTGTGTTTTTAATGTTTTCTGTGCTCGGCTGGTTAAGTTGAGTGCTGCCTTCCCTGTCTGACTTAATATAATCATTTTTCATATGTATATATTAACAGATGTGGGGTTGAAATACGAACATTTTAAGACATATAATAAGCCGACATCCCTATTGAGTGAGGAATAATTAAACTTTTCTTCATAGCTTCTGATTGCTTAAAATAATGGCGGCCATCTTTATAGATGGCCGCCAAAAGGTCATTTGGCAAAGTGACCCACAAGTCCATCAACCGATTTCGGACTGCTGAGATATCAAGCTAACCGAAAATCATTGTTGGATCTGTTCACGTTTTTGGTAATGAACTTTCAATTTTCAAGACCTGGGACATGGACTACAGTGTTCCCTCTCGTAACGTCAACTCTCTCAAACGACTCCCTCCTTTAAACGACATTCAAAATTCCTCCCGTGCAATTTCAACGTTAATTTCCCTCCGAGAAACGACACCTCCCTTCAACGACAAACGTCACTCAAAAGTCGTACCGACACTAAGAATTACCTCTCCGGACCGGCATAGGTTAAGTCAGTTGTTGATTGTTTTCATAAGTGTTGACACTGTCTGCCAAAATGTGTGAATATGGTATACTAATCATCATTGAGAAGCTTGTAAATCGCTATTTTTCACACTTGCATTGTGACACGATTAACAAATTGTGGTTTGGTCTAATTGGATAATTACGACGATTAGATTGTTTTCATTCATTGGTGGTCTGTATAATAACTTTTGTTAGGTTGTTTAGTTTTTATGTTTCAAGCACTTGCTGAACAGGCTAAATAGTTTCAGCCAGCAAATGTTAAGCCGGCTTAACAAGTAAATCTATAGAATTGTAAAATATGTATAAACTTATCAATTTTATTGATTATTTGGTTTCAATGTTTTCATTTCAATACAAAAAAGTGAAAACAATTATGACTTTGTTATTTTTTTCCTACTGAAAATCCTCAGATTATAGAAAAATGGCACTAAAATCACCACCTTATTTTGCCATTTTTGGTCATCCATTTGGGAATGAGTGGACATTCCCTTTTTAAAATGGACTGCCTTCATAATAATTTATGCCAAACTTTAATAGCATATCGTTGTAATTGAGCTATTTTTTATCTGTGTTCACATTATAATATACATGTATACAATTATTATTTATACTATGGTCTCAAGTTGTGTTTACTAATTCAAATGCACATACTTCGCATAACAAGCACATAATCATTGCCTAATTTTACAATTATAAAACTTAGTGTATTTTAAATGCCTACATTCAACATGGTATATACTGTCTACAATGTACATTTTGATTAAGTTGACTTGCTTAAAATGAGAGATAATGATATGTTCCTTTGCCAATTTATTTTTGGTGACATTCTTGATTTTCTTATCTGAACTTATCTTAGCATGGCCTTATTTTCATCAAATTAAATTGTCATTCTTGTAATATAGATTGTTTAGACTTACCAATGCAACTTGATTGATCATTTTATGGTCAATATTTATTGTATAAGGCTATAGGAGTTATTATTACAAAAGGTTGTGAATGTGGAAATCCCGAATGAAACAGAAACATTTCAGAAATAACTAATGTGTATAATTATATTAATCAATTTGTGGAAATCAAGAACCCCTTTAGTTCCCAATTTGTGCAGGCCACGGGACATGGGGGGGCCCTCACAAATCTCTCGTTTTACTATTACAATAGCAACATAGTTTAATGCCCACATAAATAATAATATATACAATAGGTTTTGCTTCACAATCTTAAAAAAACTGTATTTATACTGTCTGATTAGTTATAATTCTTGTACCCCATTCGGGGCCTCATTTGTGCAGGAGACAGGGTCTCTCTTGAGTGTCTCTTTCGTCGTCTTAGCCAGAATCACTTATTGTACAAATATGCCAAGTTTGGTGCTTATTAAACAATGTGAACAGTCATGCTTCTTATTTATTTACTATTTTCTCGAATCAAGGCCTCATTTTTCGATAAAAACCACCAATGGGGCCTCTTTTCCATGTTTTATTATCACAAAAAGCAAATATATTTCAAATACTCACATTAATCTCAATATATACTATGGTCACATATACTTAGCTTCAGAAATGGGTAAATAATCCTGTATTAGTAATTTATACTGTCCTATTTGTTTAAATTCATGTACCCCTTTGTGGCCTCATTTGTGTGAGACAGAGCCTATCATGAGTGTCTCTTTGACTTTTTTAAATCAGAATGACGTACAGTACAACTATGTCAAGTTTGGTAAACATTCAGTATACTATTTAGGTATTATTTTTCCGAATTAGGGCCTCATTTTTTATTTAAGTCACAGGCGGGGCCTCTTTTCTATGTATAATAATTTTAAAAAGCAATATAATTCAAATAAAACATTAACCATAATGTATACTAAGTTTGCATATGTTTTGCTTCACAATTAGGTGGAAAAACAGGTATTTACACCGGGGCATAAATTAAAAAACATGTACCCCTATGGGGCCTCATTCCGTAGTGTAAAAGGCCTTGATCGAGTGTCTCATTGGATTTTGTTCATCAGACTGACTAAAACTACAACTGTGCCAAATTTGGTGCTTTTTACAACTTGTGAACATTCATGACTCTTACAACCCTGAGTATAATATGCTCTAAGGACGATTTTGTTTTGCACTGTTTTTTCAATTACCGCCTCATTCTCAGGGACAATTGCTTGATTTCCATTGATGCTAATTATCTGAGATAACAACCAAAAGTTGATTCCGAAATCTCTTCATCTATGATTTAAGAAATAACGAATATGTGACCATATTTTATTGCGTAATAAAATATAGGCACGAGTGTTGATGCGTAGTAATTAAATCACGAGTGCGTAGCACGAGTGATTTAATGATCGCATCAAAACGAGTGCCTATATTTTATTACGCAATAAAATATGGCCACATAATCGTTATTTCGATTCTAACATCGCATAAATTTCGTATTTTACAGCAACAAAATGCGACCTAATTTTTTACCTCTGCACCGTTAAATCTTACGCGCTGTTCAAATTAACGCCCAATATTTGGACTCTCGATTTATCGATTTTAATACGTTGTTGTTCAATATTTTCCATGCCGTTACATAATCGTAATTTAAACAAATACACATCAAGTGAGATGAGAGAAGAAATACTTGTTTAAGTATCATTTACAGTAAATGCAGGCGATTGTGTGTTTTGTTCTTTGGTTGTCAATGACTCTAACTGCTCTACTTCCTGTTCGAACTAAAAGGACATGTATATCGATTTTAAAGCTATAAATAACGGATTGGTGTTGATCTGACATCCACGCATGTGTCTGATAAATAAAACAGGCACAAGGAATACTTCTAAACATATATTATGAGAAACCAAGGCGTGATGTGCGAAATATTTGCATTCAAACAGAATGCGCTATTTTCCATTCGACAAGTGACGTTGAAAAGCGGCGCTCATGTAAAAAGCTTTCCCGTAAAAACTCCACTGTTTAAAAAATATCGATTATTGTTTAAACATGTTATTTTTGTTGGATCTATTTGCATCAATTTGTTTCTAGTATTTGTTTACATTGAATTGTAGTATTTATAACCCAACTACAGCCACGAAATTTATGTAAAATTCCCGTTCTGTCAATAGTACTTGTGAACGATGGGTAAATGGGAACAGCCATATTTTATCGCGGTAATAAAATATGGTAAGCTCAACATACGCAAAGAAGGCAAATCTCACGTGCTATGTTAGAATCCCCTATAATCAGCCAAGTACGATTTTATTCTGCACTGTTTTTCAATTACCGCCTCATTCTCGGGGACAGTTGCTTGATTTCCATTGATGCTAATTATCTTAGACTACTAACTGATGTTGACTCCGAGATCTCTTCATCTATGATTCCCTCTATAATCAGCACCAATGCCGATTTTATTCTGCGCTTAAATTGCTTTATTACACTAATACAATTAATGACAGAGTCCTGAATCTGACGATTCAGAAATAGGCAACACTTTTGAAATCTTCGATTGATCAGTTTGGGTATTTTTACAAAACATGCACATTGACGCATTGCGAATGTGATGTCTGTTTTTGCAACAATACACCATTGAGTTGATGATGAAAGAACACTTGTATGTTTTTATGCAATCCTAACACATTACGCAACTGCTGATATCCAGACTCATTCGCCTTCTGATACCTTTGTTTGTCGTGTATTAAACTATATACTTTCAAAGTGACTTTTCCCTATATTAGTATATTGCCAAGCCATCGAATGAAACTTACTTTATGTTTGGTTTAATGTTCAATTGTTCAGTCATGCTTCGTACTCGCCAATCCATCATTGTGTTTTATATATCAGGATAAATAACACTCAACCGAGAAAGCTATTTCTCTCGTTCGTCCCATAATTGATACGAAATGGTGGAAAGCGAATAATTTCATTCTTGAAATGGCAAATAAAGAATAACAGCTTCCAATTGCATTTGACCATTTCCATATGGTCAAATCCTTGAATTGGAACCAAAATAACAAGAACTTTTTCATGATTCATATGTTTTCTTAACAACATATTGTTAAGAAAAGTTGAACTACAGAGAGAATCATTGTCCTAAACAAAAGTGTGTTAACTCTGTGCAAATCGTTTTCACTTAACAACATTTTGCTAAGACAAATTTAAACTGCAGTGCGCTGCTAAGAATCATCATCATTAAAAAAATGTTGTTAATGTAGAATGAATGTAAAACACAGTTTAAAGTTAATTTTTTTTAACAACATGTTGGTAAGACCAGTTTCACTATCAATAGTGAGCTGCAAATTTTCATTTGCCATTTTGTTAACGTAGAATTAATGTATCACAGTGTATAATATGAATATATCTTTCTTAACAACATGTTGGTAAGACCAGTTTCTCTATCAATATTGAGCTGCAAATCTTTATCTGCCCTTAACAACATATTGTTAACGTAGAATGTATGTATCACAGTGTATAATATGAATAGATCTTTCTTAACAACATGTTGTTAAGACCAGTTTCACTATCAATGTTAAGCTGAAAATCTTCATTTACCCTTAATAACATTTTGTTCATTTGCTACATTTGCAGACCTAAGTGCAGAATGCAGACCTAGGTCTGCAAAATATTTCATTTGCAGACCTGAGTGCAGAATGCAGACCTAGGTCTGCAAAATACTTCATTTGCAGACCTAAGTGCAGACTGCAGACCTGGGTCTGCAAAATATTTCATGTGCAGACCTAAGTGCAGACTGTAGACCTAGGTCTGCAAAATACTTCATTTGCAGACCTCAGTGCAGACTGCAGACCTAGGTCTGCAAAATATTTCATTTGCAGACCTGTGTGCAGACTGCAGACCTGGGTCTGCAAAATACTACATTTGCAGACCTGAGTGCAGACTGCAGACCTAGGTCTGCAAAATACTTCATTTGCAGACCTGTGTGCAGACTGCAGACCTGGGTCTGCGAAATATTTCATTTGCAGACCTGAGTGCAGACTGCAGACCTCGATCTGCAAAATATTTCATTTACAGACCTAAGTGGAGACTGCAGACCTAGGTCTGCAAAATATTTAATTTGCAGACCTGTGTGCAGACTGAAGACCTGGGTCTGCAAAATGTTTCATTTGCAGACCTGTGTGCAGACTGCAGACCTGGGTCTGCAAAATATTTCATTTGCAGACCTGAGTGCACACTGCAGACCTGGGTCTGCAAAATACTACATTTGCAGACCTAAGTGCAGACTGCAGACCTGGGTCTGCAAAATATTTCATTTGCAGGCTGAGTGCAGACTGCAGACCTGGGTTGCAAAATATTTCATTTGCAGACCTGAGTGCAGACTGCAGACCTAGGTCTGTAAAATACTACATTTGCAGACCTGAGTGCAGACTGCAGACATAGGTCTGCAAAATATTTCATTTGCAGACCTAAGTGCAGACTGCAGACATAGGTCTGCAAACTATTTCATTTGCAGACCTGAGGTCAGACTGCAGACCTGGGTCTGCAAAATACTGCATTTGCAGACCTAAGTGCAGACTGCAGACATAGGTCTGCAAACTATTTCATTTGCAGACCTGACTGCAGACTGCAGATGTACGTGCCAAGTTCACGCTACTTAGTTAAAATGTAATCAGCATACTCCTATAGTTTAATACTGTATCAATATCAATTACAAACTACATTTACACTTTGCATACTATACTTGTAATACATTCAAGGAAAGACTACAAATGCAATATAACACTACAAATCAGACTTACCTGTGTATATCATTTATGTTATTTAATATTCACCAACAATGAAGTGGAGTAATTCCAATGCAATGTGCAGTCACTATAAGCCTGATTAGGGAGATGCTTGGTACAACTTATCAAGAAGTTTAGATGTGAAGGGCTGAAGCTAGCATGGTATTGAATGACTCAGTGAGGCTATAAAGTATACCCTGTGTCAGTCATCCCCTGCTTGCAAAATTTCCTACAAAGTGGTAATGTGATAAAAGTTTATTTTACACTGCAGTGTATAGAAGTTCCAGAGAGATCCCTATTTCTCTAGCGAGTCCTAAATCTGGCATGTAATTGATATGTTCATGGTACTTAATCAAATCGCCATTTACTGCCAACACTGCCCAGCATGATTCAGGCCTATCACGGATGATAGAAAAATCTTTCATTTGTTAGAGAGCAGTTTTTAGCATTTGAAAAAATACACATTTCTTATCCTGACTAGAATGAAATCTGAATGATGAATTTCTAACCTTTATTTAACCAAATTATGTTAATTATTGAAGCATTTATAGAGGCATAATGCCAATACCTACTCCATGAATTTACACAGTGATGAGTATGGGGAGTGGTGGTATAGAGGTAGGGCGCACCTTAGGGATCATGAGGTCCCAGGTTCGATCCCCATCTGTGCTACTGTTTAATTTGTCTGAGCAAGAATAACCAACATGCTCCACTACACCAAGATGTGTGAGGGCGATGTCTGTGCATTTTCGATATTCCTGGGAGCCGCAGATCGATGTTGGCTGCACACCCACCAGGAGAGAAATAGTCTCCCCAGGGAGACTCGAACGCAGGTGTCCTTAGGTAGCCCAATGACCAGGGGAAGTAAATGTCAAAGGGTGGCTGAATGACTGAACTGCTGATAGCTGCCCTCAAATATTCGCATCTTAACTTTTTTAACACATGCACTTAATACTAATTAACTTAAGAATGTCAAACATATAATGTATACTGATCTTAGGTACACTGTAAATCATTAAATACATATCTAAAATTTAGTCCACAACAGTGTACCTACATCAACCAGCAGTAAATACAATTTTTTAAGACAAAGCCCTGCTCTGAGTACCTATTATAATCAAAGCACTGAGAGTGCTGGTGGGAGGCGATCTGGTTGCTGCTATTAAAGCCCAAACCGACTTTCACGTTTAATGTTCGTTTTCTTACTGCCGATCTTTTCTTGAATTTCAAAATAGGCATACTTGTATGTGACTATATAGGCATGTTGGGTATCTAAATAATTGTAAAAGGGGGCATATTAATTTATATGGAATACATGTATTGAATGCGTATATCAAAAGTGGCTTTGAAATAATACTACGCGCCAATTTATCAAATTCTACAGTACCGTCTTGTAATCACTTGCCTCACAGCGTGAGACAGTCTATAGAAAGCTGCTAGTATAGCCACACCATATGATTACATAACAGTACTATGCAGACGATATACAATTCATCGATAAAACCATGACGTGACCCTGGTCTGGAGCTTGGTTTAACACTCCTATATTCTAAAAATAGCTACATCCGGAACCGCAAATACATATTCTAAAAATAGCTATACAGCCGGGACATTTGATAACACGTCATTTTCAATATCGCCCGGCGGAGTGATTATCTGCAAAATATCGATTTAACGAACAGTTTCATAATAATTGTTGATCTTAGAATAAACTGGTGTTGCTGATTGAACTAAATCAGTTTTAAAATTTTGAGAAACATATGTAGCAGTATTGGGAATGTTAACAGTTTCTGGAACTACTTGAATGCGGATTTACATTGGTTATCCTAAAGGCGTTCAGAACGCATTAAGAAATGGTCAATGATAGTATTGAGAGGCTAACGACGCCCAAAAACCGTTGAGCGCCTGTCTACGATTAAGTGCTGCACTGTACCAATTACGGTGAGAATCGATTGCAAGTATAAGTCTGAACTCTACACTTGAACCTATTCCAGCTTACATTGAACACAGGTCTCAGGTCAAGTGCTGCATACTGGGCCTACTCTAGTAAGCATCGAACACAGATCTCAGGTCAAGTGCTGCATACTCGGCCTACTCAAGTAAGCATTGAACACAGGCCTCGGGTTGAGTGCTGCACACTGGGCCTACTCTAGTAAGCATTGAACAAAGGTCTCGGGTTGAGTGCTGCACACTGGACCTACTCTAGTAAGCATCGAACACAGGCCTCGGGTTGAGTGCTGCGCATTGGGCCTACTCAGGTAAGCATTAAACATAGGTCTCAGGTCGCGTGCTGCACACTGGGCTTACTCCTTCTCTAGCGAGCATTGAAGACAGGTCTCAGGTCGAGTGCATGCTTGAAACGTAGGTCTAAGATTGGGCCTTACATCCTGGACGTTCCCTAGCAAGCTTGAAACGTAGGTCTTGGATTGAGCACGACAGCCTGGGTGTTCTCTAGCAAGCTTGGAACGTAGGTCTAAGATTGAGCACTACACCCTGGACGTTCTCTAGCAAGCTTGGAACGTAGGTCTAAAATTGAGCACTACACACTGGACGCTCTCAAGCAAGCTTGGAGCGTAGGTCTTAGATTGAGCACTACACCCTGAACGCTCTCAAGCAAGCTTGAAACGTAGGTCTTATACTGAAGACGACACCCTGGACGTTCTCTAGCATTCTTGGAACGTAGGTCTAAGATTGAGCACTACACCCTGGACGTTCTCAAGCAAGCTTAGAACGTAGGTCTTAGATTGAGCACTACACCCTGGACGTTCTCAAGCAAGCTTGGAGCGTAGGTCTAAGATTGAGCACTGCACCCTGGACGCTCTCAAGCAAGCTTGGAGCGTAGGTCTAAGATTGAGCACTGCACCCTGGACGCTCTCAAGCAAGCTTGAAGCGTCGGTCTAAGATTGAGCACTGCACCCTGGACGCTCTCAAGCAAGCTTGGAGCGTAGGTCTAAGATTGAGCACTGGACGCTCTCAAGCAAGCTTGGAGCGTAGGTCTAAGATTGAGCACTGCACCCTGGGCGTTCTCAAGCAAGCTTGAAGCGTAGGTCTAAGATTGAGCACTACACCCTAGACGCTCTCAAGCAAGCTTCAAACGTAGGTCTAAGATTGAGCACTGCACCCTGGACGTTCTCAAGCAAGCTTGGAGCGTAGGTCTACGATTGAGCACTGCACCCTGGACGCTCTTAAGCAAGCTTCAAACGTAGGTCTAAGATTGAGCACTACACCCTGGACGTTCTCAAGCAAGCTTGGAGTGTAGGTCTAAGATTGAGCACTACATCCTGGATGTTCTCAAGCAAGCTTCAAACGTAGGTCTAAGATTGAGCACTGCACCCTGGACGTTCTCAAGCAAGCTTGGAGCGTAGGTCTAAGATTGAGCACTGCACCCTGGACGCTCTCAAGCAAGCTTGGAGCGTAGGTCTAAGATTGAGCACTGCACCATGGACGCAAGCTTGGAGCATAGGTCTAAGATTGAGCACTGCACCCTGGATGTTCTCAAGCAAGCTTGAAGCGTAGGTCTAAGATTGAGCACTACACCCTGGACGCTCTCAAGCAAGCTTGGAGTGTAGGTCTACGATTGAGCACTGCACCCTGGACGCTCTTAAGCAAGCTTCAAACGTAGGTCTAAGATTGAGCACTGCACCCTGGACGTTCTCAAGCAAGCTTGGAGTGTAGGTCTAAGATTGAGCACTACATCCTGGACGTTCTCAAGCAAGCTTGGAGCGTAGGTCTAAGATTGAGCACTGCACCCTGGACGTTCTCAAGCAAGCTTGGAGCGTAGGTCTAAGATTGAGCACTGCACCCTGGACGTTCTCAAGCAAGCTTGGAGCGTAGGTCTTATTAATATAAGACTTACAGCTAAGGTATAGTGGTCAGAATATAATGGATTATTGAAATCTCAGTCAGGCTTTTTTAAGAACGACGGCAAAGACTAGAATTAGAGAAATGATATAACTCTGTAAAATAAGAACTCGATTGAGAAGGAACACATGATGCTGGACTACACAGCAAGCAATTACGTGAAAGTAATAACATGTATAGTATCAATGAGGAAATCATGTATGTTACTCTCGATATCAACATTATAACCATTACTGCACATTATCATTAAACATCTTTGTTTTTAAACATTAGCAAGAATTATCCTAAAAAATGCTTTTTTGAAATATTGAATTATACTGCCGCTTCCGTAGCTCGATACCGATGGCGAGAAAATATACGCATTTTTCAAGTTAAACATTTTATTAAGGCGAAAATATTGTCAGCGAGGTCGTAAAATAATGTAGTAATTGTGTTCAAGTAAGACTTTTTACAGATTCTTAGCATTTGGCTAAAATAATCGCGATTTTTGTACATGATTGCTCTATACGCTATATACACGTTCCCCCTTGACGTATATACGGAATATCTCGTATATTGTCGCTCAAATAATTCCGTAATCCCGGAAAACGGGTATTACCCTGTAATGTCGATATGGTGAATTTCAAGTTGAACACGCACAATTGCAGTAAAACATTTCTGTGTCCCAAATATCATTCACGTTTATAGTTTTCCGAGTACTAGTAGAGCAGCAAAAGCCTGAAAAGTGGCTTATTTAAGGAGTAACATTGCAATAAAAGTACACAAGCTGAGTCATATACCAAAATGTTCGGAATACTTCGAAGTTTATCAAACAGTGAACCAAAGTTGCCGACCTTGGGAGGAAAGTTGGAATAATTAAAGGTCAAGGTCATACTGATAAGCAAAATATGATGCAGACCATAGTGTATTTGGTCTCAAAATAACATTATAAAAATACTTGTTATTGCATAATGTTTGTTATTATATTATACCTTAGTACTTAAGCTATTAATTGATGTCCATATTTTGGGTCCCAAATGTTAAGGTCAAGGTCGTTTCAAGGTCAAAGTAAAAAAAATATCCAAAATTTACTGTTTATGTAACTTACACTTTTCCTGGCTTAACGCACAATGTATAAATATGTATTTAGGGCACTTTTTCATAATCTTCTATTCATTATCTTTGAATCCATACCAAATAAGTGTATATTTCATGCCTATAATAATCTGAAATTGTGGTCAATCACAGTTCAGTCAGTACATATTGTTTCGAACAAACCTATATTCTAAGTGGTATTTGTCATAATGGTATAATATTTGCAGATTTATATAGATGAATAGAACTTGTGTTTTGTAATATATAAAGAAAAGCTATTTTCAATATGTCTTAAGCTTATTACCTTCTTATTTATGTTATGTTATTAAAAAGTGTGGGAAAATGCATATCGTGTTAATTTACCCCACCCACCATGTTATACAGCATTTCTAAAAGCAGTTGGTATTCATGTTCAGGGACAACAACTCAAAAGATGGTGGTATCACAAGTTGAACAAGCAATTTTATATTCAAATATGGGTGTCTATGTCAGTAGTATATAAAATAGCTGGCTTAAACTGTCCATGCTAGGTACAGACAAAGCAATCTAAGATGGCGTCCAAGATGGCTGCCATTCTTTGCCCATATATTCTATATGTGTGTTCGAATATGGCAGATTCTTACACATTTGTGATGTTAAATGGTTACATGCAAAGTACTTATTTGATAGTGTACATACTATTGATATACTACACTGACCACTTTGAGGTCAGGTTCAAGGTCATTTCAAGGTCAAAGTATGAAAAGTACTACAAAATTGTTATTTTCTCTCTACATGTCTAACAAGCGAGGAATTTCTTCATCAAGCCGTGTTATGTACTCCATATAGGTACTCTATAGAGCCAATCCATGAATGGCTGTATTTAGTAGTGTTAGGTAATCCAATAGAGCCCGAAATTGCTTGCTAGGCAGCATGAGGTTACCAATCTAGTCAGGAATTGGTGTATCATTAAGTATCATGCAGGAGCCCTACGAGGACAGGAATTATCATGTCTAGCAGTGTTAGGTATTCCATAGTTCTAGGAATTGCTGTACCATGTAGTATTTAGTACTACACGGAACCAGGAATGGCTGTATTTTACAGTAATAGTTACCATATAGAGGCAAAAATGGATAACAGAAATTGTTAGGTACCCTATAATGCCAAGAATTGCTTAGTCACCCATTTCAAACACAAGAATAGTTTTATCTGACAGTGTGAAGAAGGACATACAAATGTATCACTGGTGACCATTAATGTCAGTACCTGACAAAGTGTTGTTAAGAAAGGGTTTGCTAGGCAGTTTCTGGTATTCCATGGCTCTATGAAAGGATGTACATTGTACCAGGCATAGCTCGTTAATAAATGAAGCAATGAATGGCCTTTTCATACAGTTTTTAGTAGCTCATATTGCAATAAAAGCCAGTATAAGGTAATGTTTGGTACCACATGGAACCATTTAAGGATGTTTCAGGCAGGGTTAGATATCCAATGGAACAAATGTAAAGCTGTTCCTAGCAGTTATACAAGGATAGGTTGGTACCCCATAAAGACATCAAATGCTGTGTTAAACAGTTGTTGGTACCCCATGGTGCTAAAATACTATGTTAGACAGTTGTTGGTACCCCATGGAGATATGAAATGCTGCGTTAGACAGTTGTTGGTACCCCATGGAGCTATGAAATGCTGTGTTAGACCATTGTTAGTACCCCATGGAGCTATAAAATGCTATGTTAGACAGTTGTTGGTACCCCATGGTACTATGAAATGCTGTGTAAGACAGTTGTTGGTGTCCTATAGAGCCACACAATGCTGTGATAGACAGTTGTTGGTGTCCCATAGAGCCACACAATGCTGTGATAGACAGCTGTTGGTGTCCCATAGAGCCATGAAATGCTGTGATAGACAGCTGTTGGTGTCACATAGAGCCATGAAATGCTGTGATAGACAGCTGTTGGTGTCCCATAGAGCCATGAAGTGCTGTGTTAGAACTTGTTGGTACCCCATACAGCCATGAAATGCTGTGATAGACAGTTGTTGGTGTCCCATAAAGCCATGAAATGCTGTGAAAGACAGCTCTTAGTGTCCCATAGAGCCACAAAATGTTTTGATAGACAGCTGTTGGTGTCCCACAGAGCCATGAAATGCTGTGTTAGGCAGTTGTTGGTACCACAAAGAGCCATGAAATGCTGTGATAGACAGTTGTTGGTGCCCCATAGAGCCATGAAATGCTATGATAGACAGTTGTTTGTGTCCCATAGGGTCACAAAATGCTATAATAGACAGTTGTTGGTGTCCCATAGAGCCACGAAATGCTATGATAGACAGTTGTTGGAGTCCTATAGAGCCATCGAATGCTGTGATAGACAGTTGTGTTGTCCCATAGAGCCACGAAGTGCTGTGTTAGACAGTTTTTGGTACCCCATACAGCCATGAAATGCTGTGATAGACAGTTGTTGGTGCCCCATAGAGCCACAAAATGCTGTGAAAGACAGTTGTTGGTGTTCCAAAGAGCCATGATATGCTGTGATAGACAGTTGTTGGTGTCCCATAGAGCCATGAAATGCTATGATAGACAGTTGTTTGTGTCCCATAGAGCCACAAAATGCTATGATAGACAGTTGTTGGAGTCCTAAAGAGCCATTGAATGCTGCGATAGACAGTTGTGTTGTCCCATAGAGCCACGAAGTGCTGTGTTAGGCAGTTGTTGGTACCCCATACAGCCATGAAATGCTATGTTAGACAGTTGTTGGTACTCCATACAGCCATGAAATGCTGTGATAGACAGTTGTTGGTGCCCCATAGAGCCACAAAATGCTGTGAAAGACAGTTGTTGGTGTTCCATAGAGCCATGAAATGCTGTGATAGAAAGTTGTTGGTACCCCATTGAGCCATGAAATGCTGTGATAGACAGTTGTTTGTGTCCCATAGAGTCACAAAATGCTATAATAGACAGTTGTTGGTGTCCCATAGAGCCACGAAATGCTATGATAGACAGTTGTTGGAGTCCTATAGAGCCATCGAATGCTGTGATAGACAGTTGTGTTGTCCCATAGAGCCACGAAGTGCTGTGTTAGACAGTTGTTGGTACCCCATACAGCCATGAAATGCTGTGATAGACAGTTGTTGGTGCCCCATAGAGCCACAAAATGCTGTGAAAGACAGTTGTTGGTGTTCCAAAGAGCCATGATATGCTGTGATAGACAGTTGTTGGTGTCCCATAGAGCCATGAAATGCTATGATAGACAGTTGTTTGTGTCCCATAGAGCCACAAAATGCTATGATAGACAGTTGTTGGAGTCCTAAAGAGCAATTGAATGCTGCGATAGACAGTTGTGTTGTCCCATAGAGCCACGAAGTGCTGTGTTAGGCAGTTGTTGGTACCCCATACAGCCATGAAATGCTATGTTAGACAGTTGTTGGTACTCCATACAGCCATGAAATGCTGTGATAGACAGTTGTTGGTGCCCCATAGAGCCACAAAATGCTGTGAAAGACAGTTGTTGGTGTTCCATAGAGCCATGAAATGCTGTGATAGAAAGTTGTTGGTACCCCATGGAGCCATGAAATGCTGTGATAGACAGTTGTTGGTGTCCCATAGAGCCATGAAATGCTGTGGAAGACAGTTGTTGGTACCCCATAGAGCCATGAAATGCTGTGATAGACAGTTGTTGGTGTCCCATAGAGCCATGAAATGCTGTGGAGGACAGTTGTTGGTGTCCCATAGAGCTATGAAATGCTGTGTTACACAGTTTTTGGTACCCCATACAGCCATGAAATGCTGTGATATACAGTTGTTGGTTTCCCATAGAGCCTCGAATTGCTGTGCAAGACAGTTGATGGTACCCCGTGTTGTCATGAGAGCCATTGTCATACATTATTAGATATCCCACTGAACACTGGATGACTGTGTTAGACAGTTGTAGATGCCCTATGGAATGAAGAATAGCTATACTAGGTGATGATCTTATTCTTCTGTGGCTAGTATTATAGCCGTATTTGATAGTGTTGAGTATCCCAAAAAGTAATTTTTACCTGGACATTTTCTCTGCACAATGATTAGTAAAGCTGATTTTACAACCTTTAAACATTCATGATCCTTACACTTGAGAGAACCATAAGAAACATTTGTTGACATATTTTCTTGATTATGACTATTGCTATTGGGATTTGAAATAAATCAGCTGCAATGAATGTTATGAAAGTGGGTGGGGTAATTTTTAATTACAGCTAGTCGCCACTTAAATCTCTAATTTCCCCTTTAAATTGGTACATTTCAAATCATATTGACTCGAAATTGACTTTCATGTGTAAATGAATGTGTTTAAGCATCATTTCTACAACTGGTACATTCGATATCTATTGTATACCCGTTTTTTTGTACTTTTTACCATTTGACCTTGAAATGACCTTGACCTTCATTCATGATGACCTCAATAAATGACCCTTAGCATTGGCAGTATTAGAACTTATATATATTCAGTCAAAGATTCGATAATGATAATTCAAATACTATAGGCTATTATGTGTGAATCAACTACATTTAATGTTTTGAAAGGGGGTGGGGTAATTGTTTATTACACTAAATTGCCTCTCAGACTCGGAATATCTATTGGAATTGATATATTTCAAGTCTTTTACATCTAATATTTACTCTCATGTGCAGGTGCATGTGTTTTAGCATCATTTGTACTATTAATGACATTTGATATCTGGTGCACATCCATTTTTAGTACATTTTTACCATTTGACCTTGAACTGACCTTGACCTTGACATTGTTTGACTACAAATTGGAATTAAAAGTGTGCAATTAGTAAGGATGTATCAAAGTCAGTGAACCATTTTACTATTACATGCAAGTTTGGGGTATTAATGCAGGTCAAGTAAACTGTAGTTTGTTTCTTATTTTGAAGCACCATGTGACCTTGAACTTGACCTTTTCAAACTTTCCTCCCAAGGACGGCAACTTTTACCTATAGTACAGTAATCCTGAATGTCTCAGAAACATTTTGGTATATGACTCAGCTTGTGTACTTTTTTTGCAATGTTCACTCTACTTTGAGTCAAAATGCTGCTCTACTATACCTGAGTACTCGGTCGGAAGAATGACCGAGTACCCGAGTACAGATTTTAGTACTCGTTGCCATCTTTAATTATAAGGTAAATCCTGTTTTCCGGAATCCGGAATTTAACATTGCGGGAGATATCGAACAATGGGCCGTTTAGCGGGAGTGTATATAGTTATTGTTTTTTCAACATTTAAACAATTATAACGCATTATCAATCAACATCTTTGTTTTAAGGCTGTAGCAAAATTCCCTACAAAATGCTTTATATTTGAAACATTGTATTTTATTGTACATTGCCGCTTCGGTAGCTCGATACCGATGGCGAGAAATATACACATTCTTCAAGTTAAACATTTTATTTTAGGAAATCAGCGAGGTCGTAAAATAGTGTTGGCAGCTATGTTTAATATAATTATCATGTCACCAAAATACTTTTGAATTAGGGCCTACTACGCTCAACTTTCGCTCAAATATTAAGGATATTATAATGCTCCACTTTCGATCAACCAGAAAAAAAATATAAATTTCCTTCACTCAACTTATTACTATAAGTAACATCTCAACTAGTATTGCTCAACTAAAACTAAAAAGTTGAGCGACAGTTGATCACTACTTTTCATTAAAGAATAGCACCTTTGTGTTCCAAATTTATTAAGATAATATTTATTAGTGAACTGGCATCTGTCTAAGGGTGCCAGCCTTTACACTAGGGTATCATAATTTTTTTTGAAATAATTTGACATTGCTGCCTGCCGTCATTAATGGGCCAATACTTACTCTTGCACTTTCCAAAAGTATGGTTCTTACAGGTGTATGGTATCAGTAACATTGTACAATGGGAAATATTTTTTCAGGATCACAATGAATATAACATGCTTCTCTGTTTGAAAATGTTAACATGTAACAAAATAATTTATTAAATAAGATTCAAGATTTGTACTGTCAGTCACAGTCAAGAAATCATACATTGTATGTACATGTATATGGTATATTAAATGAAATCAAATAGCAAGTTTGCAAAAGTTTAAAAAAATAATCTACATAAATATTTTCTCTGGAATAGGACTTTATTACTAGAATTGCTTTTTAGTTAAAAGACTTGTTTGCTAAACAAGAAGTGTGAGTTAACAGTTCATTTTTTCAATTTCTCTTCTTTCAGTGTCGGTCCATTAGTGTTGTCTTGTTTGCACACAATGGGTTTCATTTGTGATTGTATTTGAACAATATATGCTCATTACTTTTATTAATGTAGATCCCAGATCCTTTCTTGCGCAGGGCCAGACATTGAACATTTTGATCTTGTATGCATGTTCTTGTTGGTGACTATAGAATGTAATATAGTTAAAGGTGCTGCCTCACAGATTGGGCTAAAATTTTTGTATATCGTGATTTTCCGACTTAACCAAGTATTGATGTAATAGAAAGCCACTGACGGTTGCTTTATGAAAGATTTGGTGCAAAAAAGCAATTTTATCCACTCTCTATGTCGCCCACTGAGTATTTTTTTCTTGAAAAAAAGCGCTAAGTTTCCTTCCAACATGCTTTGTGAATTATGTGATCGAACTGTAATATCAACAAACTACAGCATAAACATCAGTGGGGTATTTGGGACGTTTTTTTATTCGTTTTCATCAAATACTAACAAATTTCAGGCAATTTAAGTAATAGTAGTGTTAATTCTATAGGGTATTAATACCCTATAGAATTTTTGATGTAAAAATACTAGATAACTACAAAATGCCGAAGCTTCTCAAGTTATTTTAGATGTCAGTGTGGTTGTTTATGGGATGTACAGGCAACTATACCAAAATTATGCGAATATTTGACAATTTTATTTTATTTTTGCAATATACCAATATGTGAGGCAGTCCCTTTAATGTGGAGGTTTAAAAATAAATCTCATAAACTTCTAGGAGTGTATTTTTCTCCTAAATTCCATTCTACTAAACCAGAGTGACCTGACAAATCACCTGTAGTAACCACAAAACTGAAATTGATACTCTATACAGTCAATTAAACAGCAATTTATCTTAGTGCTGTGCCTAATGGTCAGTGGTGTATCCTCAGGTTTGAGGGAATTTCTTGGCATGTGTTCCTATCAACATTATACATCTATAAATGCTTCAATCATGAACATACTTTGGTTAAATAAAAAGGTTAGAAAATCATTGAAAGCTTCCTGCATAAGTTTTGAAAGCCTATTTAAAACAATCATTTTGCGTTGTAAAAACTACTTTTAAATCACGTTGTTGCAATTATGATTGAGCATTCAAAATATACGTAATATGCAAATTTTATTTTAGTCCTGAAAAGAATTTTGCAAATTGTTCAAATGCTAAAACCTGATGTCTAACACTCCCCAGACCACAAATGAAAGCTTTTTCTTTCATTCAGTGATTAGTCTGAATCATGCTGAGCAGTGTTGGCAGTATTAAGCACCATGAAGATATCAATTACATGCCAGATTAAGGATTTGATGGAGAAATTAGGGACCTCTCTTGAAAGTCTATACACTGGACAGAGGGAGGCAGGCGAAAACAAAAATCAAAGCGCTGAAAGCCCTGGAGTTGTCCGAATGAATACCATTCTGATCACCTCGGCCTGTATTCATTGAACTATTTACTGGAGATAAACGGAAATGGCCGAGCTTTCACAATTGGAATGAATGCATGCAGGAAGTACAAGTCAAATAGTTTCCTGTGTTCTAGTGTTTTTATGCAGTTTGGATGCTGATCAAATTTATTCCGGTGTATTTAAATGTATTAGTCCAAATAATCCAGATACGTGTAACATCGGATACTACCGTCTGACTAATCTAACCTAACCAACTACGTGTATATGTAACAGTTTATAAAGAGTGATACTCAGAGTTATGGATGTAACGTCTAACATCAAGCTCCGCACTCTAGAACTACACCATTGAATACTTGACACAGGTCTAAGATTGTCACAAGCACTGTGCAAGTGCATGTTTCACAGGGTATAACCAATTCACTGTATGACTTATTGTGATACTATACAATTCAATTTGTATGACTTATTCTGAGCAAAAACATATGTGATTTCCAATCACTGTATGACTTATGGGAAGATTGTATGCCTAATTGCGATAACCGGAAGTTGATTTGCAGTGAATGCAAGTCTTAAGATCAGCCAGCATTTTGCCATATTTCAGTGGGTATTGAACACAGTCCGGGGGATCAAGCTCTGGTCAACATTTTGGTATATTCAGTGGCAATTGAACTCCGTCTCAAAGGCTTGGACTCAGTAACCTATTCCGGTTATTTGGTTATTATGTAATGTTGATGTTGATATCGAAATATTTAAAAGTTTATTGCGTAATTACTGTTTCTTACCCACCGCCCAAGTCTCCAACGAAGCCCCATACAGTCTGTTCTTTTATTTTTTATATCATAGTATCAGACTTCATAGTCATACATGCACTAGTTATGTACATGAACTAAAAGTTACAAAGTTGTCTCATTCTTTCCATCAACAAAACGTGATTTTGTGCTCATCATTTTGAAACTAAAATTTCAAATGTTGATTAAATAGCGGCACTGACACAAATGTGCTCATTATACATAGGTACTTCATCCATATCTGATAAACCATTACGCTTATGTGCGTACCTAACGTTCAATAGTACATGTAAATACTTACTGAACAAGAGAAATATGTTTTAGAAAATTGATATTACCTAGGCTTATCAAATATCAAGTTTCAAAAACAAATTTTCAAATACTTGCAGACAGGGTTTTTTGTGTTTATTTGCCCCTTTTTTTTCGCCACCGGAATCCATATGGGCAAGGCCCCCAGAAGAGGCTAGTCACTTTATTTTTTGGGGATAGTGCATGATACAGAAGATGCTCCAGTTCCAGAAGCATCCCTGGCTCTTTTACGTGCTGATGTAAAGCATCATACACGGGACCTCGCTAAACGTCTCGTCCAAAGACTGTTAGTAATTTTAGTTATGTTAGGTGGGAAACACTGAAAAGTATTTCTGTTTTTGACCGTCTGGAGTAGGGATCAAACCCACAGCCTTCAGATAAGCAGTCAGTAGCCCTTACCACTAGACCACTTATCCACCTAAAGGGTTTTTGAGTTTTAAGCAATGCTTTTATAAGACAGTCAATGGTTGTCGAGTTCCAAGTGAGGATTTTCGAGTCGAGAATTTCGGTTAATGAGTGAGGATTTCACATACAATATATAGTCGCTCATTAAGCCTTGCCTTTACATTGTATGCTGACTGGCCATGTCCATCCGGGCTCCAGCTCGTTTAGCCAAAACGTATACCAGTCATTTAATAATAGCGTTCCGATTGGCTTTGTTTTCACTCATTTTGGCAGTAAGATCGTATGTTGCTGTGAGAATGTTTCGATATAATATGGCTATAGCCTGCTGGAGATAACTCAAGCCTTATCAATAAATAAACATGCATACTAATAATATAACCACTGCACCGTTGACTGACCGCTTGTTATCAATTGAAACAGTAGTATGCTCTAAAGTGAATATGCAAAAGATTGAACAAAAAATGGACATCGTAAATGCATTTATATTCCATCTTTAAAGAAAGGCCAGTCTTATCATCGGCAGACTATACCTACAACTGGAACTCATGAATATTCCGTGCATATACACCGTCCTATCATGTACGGGGAACATGTATATCACAATAACGAAAACACAGGAAGAATGATGAGTCCACTTCAATGTTGCCACACTACTAGTATGCTGTTTAAAACCTTTGGCCTGGTACACATGAACATAGTTTAACATCAAAGGATTGATCACTTAAAAACAAAATAATTAAGCGGTTATGGAATGAATTCTGTCGATTTATATTGCGTTAGGCCACACCACTGGTCACCTAAGGTAGCGTACGTGCGTGCAGACTCGGACAGACGGACATACTTAAGGGTGGACAAAGCGGCTACTATAAGCTCCCCAGAAAATTTGTTTGAGGGAGCATAAAAGTAAAGACATATTTGTTACCGATGTGCTGTTTCAAACTATTTGGCCGGCAAGTTTCAGTTGACAAAAGACAGAAATATTCTAGTAGCCCTTCGACAACGATTAGAGAATGATGATATAGAACTGAAGTATTTTTAATTTGCATTCTTTAATCGTAGTTTAAATTTATTATTTTTCACAGGATATTTGCAATTGTTATAATCATTTTATACTCCATGAAAAGCTATTACTTTACCAACACTTAATAATTTCATAGAAAATGTTTGTAAGGCTATGTTGTTTTGTTTTATTTAGTTTTTTGTTAAATGAAGAAAAGGAGGAGTGTGACCGGCAACCTTTCATTACTAGGAAATTAAATAGAGATATTGATCACATCACGTCTTCATGAAATACTATAGCAATCAAACTTAAGCATGCCGTAGTGCGTTACACAACTTTACACCTAGTTCTATAGTATCTGGGGTGACAGTAATAAATCAGTGCCACAGAACTTGCCTGTCAATTACAACAGATTTTAAAGTGATGTTCCATGAAACTAAATATTTTATCTGAATAAGTTGTATCTTAATCTCAACTCTATGACCATCCAATCTGTAACGGTCATAAAAGCCTAATTAACTACAACCCAGCAGAGTTCATTGCAGCGACATATTTGCTAGCCCCTTCCATTAGATTATCATTAGATTAGCAGGTGCATAGTTAGACATCATCAAGTCATTGTATACAGTCGGCCAAATATACGTATTTGTGCCCCTTTCGGTATTTTTAAGTGGGGAGATATAGCATCAGTGCTGTCTGTAAGTTAGTCATGTGACTTATCACAAATTAGTAATAATTAATTCTGGATGGTCAACAATAACATAATTGTAATTATAATTGTCATATAACTTTAGGCACAATATATATACAGGTAGAAACAGCTAAGATCTTATACATTTATTTGTCATTTGTACAATGCAGATCTTAGCTAGATGAGTACCATTTCTTACTAATATGTACGAAATACTCTGAATTAAGATGTAAATATTTGAAACGATATTATTATACATACTACTATACAAAAGTTTACCAATTTATTAACATCAAAATTAACTATAATGAATATATTCAATATTCGTTTCCAACCTTGTTTATTTTTCCTTTTCCATAACATGCCAACCTTTCAACAAGCAGTAATAAAACCAAGAAATAAGAAAGAAAGTGTTTGTGTCCTTAATTGATAAACATTTTGTATTGAGTATTATCTACAGGTACAAACAATGAAATAATTAAATGCACTTTAGACTAATTAACAGATTTATCTATGGCCAGTCAGAAACCTAATCATCTAATCACATTTTCAAACAGTAATGCATTTTACGCATGTAATTGTATTTGTTACAGGTTGTAGATCAAGGATGCATGTATCAAAATAAGATTTGTCAGGTTGTTTATTAGAAATATTTTGTTGAGTAATTAATTATTAGACATTGTTGTTGTTTGGAATGGCAATTCACTGTTTATTTATATATTAACAACTGACCCCCTGACAGATGGCTAAATTGCAAATCAATATGGCCATTACAAGCTTGGTACATACTGATTTCTAATTACACATGTATTTGAATATTCAGTCCATCAAAAACATTATTACGCATGCCCTATTACATTTGTACAATAAATTTTAAGTCATTACCATTAAGATAGAACTTTCTCTTGAAATGTTTCCACCAGAGTCAGTGGCAAATCTTCATTAGCCCATGTAATGTATTACAACATGCACTTTACAATAGTAACAATGATAGTAGCAGCAACCGCAAAACTTAAAACTTTATTCAGATATTAAGGCACATATATTTGTAATACCCATGATTCATAATAATGATATGTAACATTCATATAATTTAAACGATCGTTATATTATAGGGCACTAGACAGTACAAAAGATTAGTTTGACCATTATTACTTTTGTTATAAAGAATGTCTCAGTGTGTCCCTTTAAAACGTGTGCCATTCATATGTATAATATATATGTATATCTCAAAAATAAAAAATGATGAAATGAGTAATTAAAACTACATAATTAAATTAATAACCAAATGCATTTCATTTCGCCTTATAGGCTCTTCAGGGGTATCTTTTGATTTTTGATATATACTTTCTGGGGACGAACCTCATTCTTTTCTTGTGTATATAATGTATATATATTATCAAACAATATACAGAATATGAAATATATGTACATTATTTTGTTTAGTTTTGTGAGTAAAATACTCCTTTTTATGTTCAAACAATGTGTATTAAACTTAAAATTCCTTTTCTTATACATGTACGCTGAATGTAACCAACATTTTAGACAAGTTGTAATTGACCACTTTCAAAAGTTATAAAACATTTTAATACATAAAGTGTGATACATTCTTTCTACGTTTACAACATTTGGTTAATTAAGGGTAATGCAGATTAGTAGCTTACTCGTTATAGTGGAACTGGTCTTAGCAACATGTTGTTAAGAAAGATCTATTTATATACACCGTGTTTACGTTAACAACATGTTGTTAAGGGCAGATAAAGATTTGCAGCTCAATATTGATAGAGAAACTGGTCTTACCAACATGTTGTTAAGAAAGATATATTCATATTATACACTGTGATACATTAATTCTACGTTTACAAAATGGCAAATGAAAATTTGCAGCTCACTATTGATAGTGAAACTGGTCTTACCAACATGTTGTTAAGTGAAAACGATTTGCACAGAGTTAACACACTTTTGTTTAGGACAATGATTCTCTCTGTAGTTGAACTTTTCTTAACAATATGTTGTTAAGAAAACATATGAATCATGAAAAAGTTCTTGTTATTTTGGTTCCAATTCAAGGATTTGACCATATGGAAATGGTCAAATGCAATTGGAAGCTGTTTAATGTATTTTAAAAGTTAGAGTTGTTCGTCGAAGTGCTCATTGAAACAACCTTCAATAGTTTCAGTATATAACCCAACTTTCATCAGTAGGGAAGGACCCGCCAGTCACCCGAGCAATAAGGGGTTCAAATATTTGATTGGACGATGGTTGGACAGGTTATGTTCCTCTGTATTATTGGCTTCGGACGGCAACGCCATGTGCATATTAATACTGGTAGGTTATTATTTCCAGGAAGATTAGTTAAGTCAAATGACCGCCGTAGTTGTTTGAGCAATTGTGGTAAAAATAGAACATAACACAATTAAACAAAGTATCACGAACTAGTAAATAGTGTTTACTAATTTACTAATTTTATATACAGTATTTTATGGCTAGAACATCATGTCTTCGTGTAGACCTTTAGAAGCCAATAACAGACTTACATTAATTAACTAACGCACGCTCTGGTTACGTACATAATGCCACCCACATTACTAATTAAAGCGGTAGATTATTTACCAGCACGTATACACCAATAACCTTCATCAGTTTGTTTTGAACAGAATGTTTCTAGAAAGCAAGTACACCAGTAATTGCTGTGAAAAGAGGGTTACAAGAAACACGAACTTAAGATATATAATAATCGGAGAGAGAATGCAGCACTCATCAGAAACAGCAGACGAAATACGGAGCAAGAACCAGAAGACAATAACAAACCAAATGACGACCATACATCAAATTGACACCCTACAAACTACACTCAACATATAAATTGTATATGTAGTTTTGAAAGAAACGATACAGCCAACTTACAAAAGGGCATATATACAAAATGAACACATTGGCCATAATTAACCGGACTGAAGCTATACTTTTTGCCATGTTCATAATTTAGGACTGAAACTTGGCAAGGACAATCATAAACCTGTAATTGATTTTTATGTACAAGTCTACTTTTGTGAGATGTTTGCAGCTCTCTATTTTTGTCACTAAATGTACGTAAAAGAAGGCTGACTAAAGGGCGTCAGTCTTGGTATAAAACTACAATATAGTTTTCAGGAGATTGATTTGTTAATTTGTTTTTATGTTATGTATCATTTGTATATTATTATATTCATGTTTTCCACTAAGATGTTTTTGAATACAGATCAGACTAGCACACCGTTCAGTTCAAAGCATGAGGTCCGTTGTTATTGTTGCTATGTCGTGAATTCATTCGTCGTTCAATGTTAAAAGTTCTGATATATATTCCGTAAGATGTTTTTTCTATCCTTGCGTGTGCGTGTGCCTCTTCACTTTGGTTTTTTCTAGGTTGATACTGAAAATACCTTACGCGTATATAGAGGATCTTGCATGAGTGCTCATTACATACGAGTTTAATAAACGAGTGGACAAAATGATATGACACGAGGCTTTGCCGAGTGTCATATTGTTTTTGTCGACGAGTTTAATAAAACTCGTATGTAATGAGCACGAATGTAAGATTCTATTTATCACATAACCTTAGAAAACGCTCAATATTGTTAAGAATGATGATGTACGCTGCATATGTTTCAGCCAAAATTTAGCGGTACAATGAGCGCGACGTCATGGCGACGTTGATATTATCCTGACGTCAGTGACGGATCAATGCATGGATTGGCTAACGTCACATCAAGCTAATTTAAATATTTATTGCACGGTCTGGGAGTGCCGAACGATATTTACGTGACGGCTTTACGGCACTCATGGACCGCATGTTATGTGATAATTCTAAATATGGCATCCCTGCTTTATATTTTAGTTGCAAACACATGACCCCAGTAGATTATTTATAAGAGCATATCGCTATTTAGACATACCAGCGTAACGACGTAATATAGTATATCACTATGGAAATACTATAATATTAAGCAATTAAGCAAATAATACAAAACAGATACCATAAAAAGCGAACTATGTGATAAAACATTACTCCACTTTGAAACGCTGAATAGCGTTTATTAATGGTTATCATCAGATACGGAGATCATATTCGCTAATTTCTAAGTAGCCAAGTTTTTTTTCAATTTATTTTAAAAAGATACGACGTCTATGAAATCAGAATATTTAACATACAGGTTTTGATATGGTTGTCTTAGTGACTGACTGACATCCGGGGGTCGCGTGTCAAGCCTCTGTCACATCAACATAACGATTATTTGGTCGCACAATTTACTACCGGTGTTTCCGAAATTGAAAGTCACAATCAGGCCGCAGTCACAATCGCAGACATTCAGACAGATCGCATGCATCGCTAGGATATATCATCGTCGAATCGCAACCTGAACCAGGGATTTCCCAAATGTGTCCAAAAGTTACGTGTAAGGCTGTCGCAAGGCTGATGTGACCTAGGCTTTAGACGTTTTGAAACATATTTTTACAATGATTTACTGCTGTCAGACGTATGTAAATCTAGTTAGAAAATAATACGCAGAAATACGTAACTCAGTCTGTAAAAGTATATTTCTTTGAACGTCGACGTTACTTTGCTAATGCGCGTAATGTATTTCACAAAAGTACATAGCGGTATACAACTGTTGTGAGCATCAAATATTGATAATAAAATGTAATGGTACAGAAACGCTATTTCCTTGTTAGGATAAAGTTAAGTAAACACACACATTCAATATCATTACTGAATCTATAGTGAAAAGAGAAAATTAATTCTTTATCCGGTACATAAACGGACTTACATTTGTACGTTTTGTTTTCTTACTTTAAGCAACGAACATGATTGAATTTATCAATGAAAAGAGAAAGCTTGTTACTCAAAGACATACTCTCGTATAACATTAAAATTAATTGTTTATCCCATATAAATATATAATCGGATAATGTTTTATTTTCTTGCTTTCAGTCTATAAAATATCGAGAAAACAGCTTTTAATAGCTTCGCGATATAAACCCAATCAGTCTTATGGTGTCTGAGAGCATTGCAACATTGTAACCTTAGACACAAACAATCTGTCACATACACATATAATATATAATTCTTTGATAGAAGTTATTTTCTTGGATAAGTCGTACACAGTAATTTACAATGTTTGTGTCAAGAAAATCCAGACAAAATTTATTCGTTGATGTTTTACTGAATATATCGGCGTATTTTATAGACGAAGGAGACATTTGATAGATGGATATCAAGTTTCCTGGAGTATACATAGAAACGATGGCATTTGCCAATGTACCATAATTGTAAAAGTATAATTGCATTTTATAGCTATACTTAAGAGCAATATAATTTCTAAAGGCAAATCGCGCATAATTTGAGAACAGAAACGACGTATTGCTATGACTAATTTATTTTTTACATGTGCTTGTCCGTAAGTAACATACATGCACAAGCAATGCAACACATTTCAGATTCAAATGTGACAACTAAACGATGTTTTGTGTTACAGATTTAGAAGTTGAAGTAGATGTGCAAACTTCAACGTTAAGTTGTATTGTCTGCATAAAAATAGCCAGGACTTTTAAAAGGACGATAATTCATCGGACAGGAAAAGCAGTAATTAACAGAAACATCAGCGCACAAATATACACAGCATATGAGTAACAGGAAAAACGAAAATGCACAGTATTAAAGAACAACACTACAAGGACAGCCACAACTGACAAGGACAACCTTCCACAAAGAAAAGAACATTGTATGACAAATAAAACCCCACTCTCCACCACCCCGACACATCTCGTCCTCAGTCAGTCCAACATAAACGTTACAAAAGATCGGCACATGACAACGAACCACAACAAGTATGGTGATATAAGTTCTGAACCTTCATACCATATACCGTAAATCCTCAATAAAATATCAAATGGAATACGGCACTACTAGCTGTATTCAGTACTTAAACTTTAATCATGTGTTTCCTTTGTAGTTGTTAACATTTCATTATAAAACATATGTGTACATTATCTTCCACTTCCCCTCGGATGCGGCAATGTGTAATCACAGTATAACTAGTAATCAAATATGTTTTGAAGATGATGCGATCAATCAAATTCAATTTGTTACAGTTTCAAAGCTCATTTACGGTTGATACGCCTACTAAAATATAACCACTTTAATGCATATTGAATTTTCATTTAATACTCATATTATCATCTCAAAAGCATCTATTTTCGTTTTATGAAATCACATCACGAGCATATGATAGTTTTAAGACTTTCAGCATTGAGCTTTTGATGTGTTTAAACAATTATTCCTTCTTTTTTACCAAATTGATTGATCAATATGACCGTTTGGCACTCTTCGTCGTCTTGGGCAATAAAAACACAATATAACTGTCTCTTTTTGTTTCCCTGGATTATATTGAACGAATATCGAATGCAAGCTGAAGCGAGTATGTTTACAAACAAGACTTGGTTGAAGGTCGATTCAAATCCATACTATGAACTATGAACTTCCTGCAAGATACAATAGATATACTCAACGATGACCTAGTATGTACTTGTATTTTGGCTCTAATTATATTTATTCTATAATTTGAACGATTATGTATCCATTGGTTTTGTTTGGCTCAATAAGATACTATCAACCCAGTATATAGAAAGAAAACATATGGTACCGTAATCATAGAGTACTTTACGAAGACGATATAATCTTCAAACAAGTATATCCATTTACAGCTCGACAGCTCGTAGAACCAGAAACAATTTACGTTTTGACGTGTTTGAGACTTGATTATAGTCTTTTAAGACTCAGATAATACATGAGAGGATATCTTGCAATAGATTGAACTCTGTACACCGGTGTCAATGCAATTAAACAATTTAACATATAGACAATTAAAACAAACAACCTTAACATGTTGTTAAATATTAATTACATTGAAAACAGATTCGTTAAGCCGTTCCACTTATGACTGGATAGAAAATGGTAGGAAAACCGAGTAAATTCAAACGAAAAAGTTTCAAAGAACAAACAATATTAATTAAGATTACTACACTTTAGCTACATCACTTGCTAGATCACTTATTTCCAGTATTGAAGTTGTTGGAAAATACATAATTCAGAGTTTTTATAAGTTTGTGATTACTCTACCTAATGTGTCCACAGACGATGTCATAATTTTAAAGAGTATCATCACACATATAAGGAAATAGTGAAAATTAGTGTCGTCCTACAAATCACCTTTAAAGGCACAGCCTCCCACACAGGTTCGAATCGCCTAATTGGTCTTCGCAACTGGCGATACATCCTCTCTGAGGAACGTAAAATGAAATAATTTATTACAGTATGTTGTTTTGTACTATTGCAGTTTGACCCTCTTCCTGATTCTCGGTGAACATATGATGTAATCTCTGTCTAAATAAAACAAACGAAGAATTACGAAACCATTACGCAATGGAACATAAACAGACAATAAATAAAACTTGTGTTAAAGTACAATGAAAGGTTTCCTGAAGATTTTACAACCTAAAGTCATCAAAACTGCTGACGATGGTAAAACATTTTTTTCATGTAATTGAATGTTAGCAAACGTTTCATCATGAGACATCTCCTTTTAGGCTTTCTCGTTCACCAGCGTATTCATCACCTGTGATTTCAGTCTGGGAACTTGACTAACCACTGATGTATGAGAATGCATTTGGGGTAAAGACGTAGGTTCATTAAAATAATCGTTATTCATGTTTTACTTTTCTACTATTCCTCATCAACAAAGGATAATTTATATGCAATATATTAGCATTACAGCAACGGATATGCGTTTTACAGTAGACATTTCACTTCCAATCAAATTGCCTTAATACAATACGCACGTTGAATGGATTTCCTCACTTTATTGTGGGGAGAGGTTTTAGAAATTTATATTCCAGATTGATTACTTTTGTTCGTTGTAACGGACCGAAGATAGCTGCCTGCCTATGATGGCCAATGGTATAACCCAGTTGAAAAACTCAGATAACAAATTTGTAAAACAGATGCTTTAGCTTATGCCATGTTTTATTCCTTAACCAATGTGGTAAAACGAAAAATAAGACGACTTTATATTATATATTTCCTTTTTCCTTTTAACACTTTTTTGTTGAAAATATGAAATATATATTTCAATAATACAAAACCTAAAATGACAAACCACCATACGTTGTTCAAATATATAAACAGTTGCGCTCCTATCATGGCCGTCGGGTTTAAACCTGTGGAAAAACTCAGATAACAATTCGTAAAACATTTGCATTAGTTTATGCCATGTATTATCCTTTTACCAATGTGGTAAAACACTCGAGTTAGAGAAAGAAAGTACGAAAAATAAGACGACTTTATAAGGTTTCTCTTTCTTTTTTGCACTTTATATTTTAAAATATGAAATATATTTTTCAATAACACAAAAACTAAAAAGACAAACCACCATACGTTGTTTAACTATATTAACAGTTTGTTATTTGACCGATGACGACCATATTGTACTAAACAAAGTAAAAACAGAAGCAATGATGAGAAACATTGATCATATCCGCTCCAGATGTATTTTGATGTCAGAAAGTTCAAGAACATGACAATAAATACGACTTGAATATGATATAGCGCTTCTCTAAGGTTGGCAATTGTTATAGCTTAATGTCCAGTGTGCCCTACATAATATGGATTATTTATATATTTGTTTGTATACAAGCAGTTGTAAAATCTCATGGTATTATCACGTCTTCATCCTCATGGGTGTTGATACTGTCCCTGAATTTGTTTTAAATTTCTTTGAATAAAACGATGGTCTGTGAAATGAATATTTCTGAACAATTTCCTTTTGCCTTTATCAGTAAGTATACCAACATATTCGTGCATTATCTGTTTGTCTTCTATACTTCATTCTAACACGATCTGCGGATTAATCCATTAAATATAGAGAAGTGCTGGCCATGTTTTATTACCCCCATAAAACATGGTATCAAATTGGCTGTTACTATTTACGCGCCGTATCACGTGACATATTTATGAATGAATGAACGTACATTTTATAGTAAATCTTCAACGAAGCGCGATGACAAGGCAAGATGCACGGGTATCCAGTGTTACAGCTATGACGCATCTATTTTTAGAAACTCCAATATAATCTCGAAACTAAGTTTCATAAAAACTTCTGATAATCAATTCATTTATATTTTTCTATTCATTAAATAGCTACCCTATACTCGTGTTATTAAAATTGTTTCAATGTTTAAAATGTGTTATTTCCTTAAAAAAATTAACGAGGGAGGTAATTGTACCAGCTAATAAGCCACTCAATTTCAGCGTGGAATTATGTTAAATGTCAAATGGGTGAAAATGGAATGCGTGCAGTTAAATAGTGCGGTATAGTATCGTATTTAGAATCGAAATAAAAACCCTGTTCTTGTATTTTGTCGGTGAATAAAACACGGGCACTCGTTCGGATGCGGAAAAATTAAATCACTCGTGCGTAGCACTCGTGATTTAATTTTTCCGCATCCGAACTCCTGCCCATGTTTTATTCACCGACAAAATACGCGAACAGATTTTTATTTCTTAACTAAATTTTTATGTACTGTGCAATAACCATACTTGGGACACACAACTCTCCCGATCCATAACCGTATGCCTTGCTAAACTGTATAATTTATTTCACGGGAGATGGTCAAAGTATTCGATCAGATCTTAATCTTTCTGTCTTATAGTGTTTCTTTATAATGTATTATCGATTTATCCAAAAATAATGATGTTAAAACTGAAGTACCAAAGGAAAGCTGATAAGTCCATATAGAATCCTGACATTTTCCCTCTCCGTTTTCAAGAAAAACATGCGACCAAACTTTAAAGAAATGCTCCTGCGAGGTCTTATTCAAGCGTAAAATGAAATTGATATGGTTTTTCTTGCCAATGTTCGTATAAATTGATGATGAAAAGACTTGTTGTTACCGACAATGTTGTTAATGGGAATATTATACGTTCGTAGTATATAATAAATTCGATATTAATCAAGCAGTAGCAGCTTCTCCCACAAAACTGTCTGAGGTTAATAAATAACTGGTTACATTGTAAACAAACAATCGTCTCAATTTATCCCGGAGAGAATTTGGCAAAAACAAAGTTTGTAATTGATTATTGTTGAAATTCGAACATTATGATAAAAACGTATGTTTCAAAGACTTTAATACAGTAAATCTAAGACAGGAAATTTGACGTGAGTGCATAAAGTAGATGTAATAAAGAGTCTAAATAATTGACAGTCAATAACGTACAGATTGATATATGAGAAGATTTTAGTATTTGTGTTATAGCTAGGATTCAGCAACATTACACTGCACGAACATGTGGTATTTGTTCTAAAACAATACTCATTATTCAAAAGTCAATAAAAAGTGATCAAAATTCAGTACTTAAAACTGTAGCGCACAGACAATCCAAAGCCACACTGATACGGTGGCAGCGCCTAGCAATCCACGCAGGATATTTCAAGTAAGCCTATATACTCATCCGTACTGATTGACACACTGGACATTGAGTGAGTACCGATTGATAATTAATAAAATCCCACTAATAATTAAAACGATTTAATTTCTGATGTCTTCTTGACAAGACCCAAAGAACGGACATGTACCAGTAAGTAGGTGCGAAATGCTGATACCATATTTAACTTCTGTTGGTTTTTTTAAATGCAATCTATTGCATTGGTATTCTCCTGAAGCAAGATGAATGTTCAATTCAAACCTTATTGTTAAGGATTAAGCATGACAGCACGCAAATAATGGTTGCTTCGTTGTTTTATAATTACTTTACAAAAAACCCAACATACTAACTGAATCTGTTTCACTTTTAATCAAATTGAAAGATTGAAAGATTCAGAATCACACGCTGCTCACGAACAACATGCATCTTAGAGGAACAAGATTATTAGTACATGATTAATACTGGAGTTGAAATTTGTGAAGCAATGCAAAACTGAATGACAAGGGAATACCGGTATATGAGGTAATACATTGAGAAACAAACAAGCGCAAGAAATAATACTGACGAGACAAATTGAACAGTAAAAAGATAATCACAAATCGGACAGGGACAAAAACAGCAGAGAGCGAACACCACACTGAGAGAGAGCACACGAACAATAAATATCAAACACAATAAAAGTACAAGTCATTAGGACAACCACAAAAATGCGCAAGACAAATAAAACTTAACATAAACAAGAGATGTTTGTAAAACACGTATGCCCACAATATGGCAACCCGATAGTTAGAAGTGGTAATTGTCACAGTGACCTTGACCTTTGACATACTGACGTCAAAATCAATAGGGCTCCTATACTATTGATTGCCAACCTCCATGTAACGTTTGAAGATCCTAGGGCAAAGCGTTCTTGAGTTATTGAACATAAACTATTTGGTATACCGACCGACCAACAAACCAACCGACATGTGCAAAGCAAAACACCCCTCATCAAAGATGGGGGGGGGGGGTACATGTATAATAAAATCACGACAACCAACTCTGACATCCCATCGCATAAGTCAACAAGGAACATCACAAGCATAACCCATAAAACAACTCCTAACAGAGTATTGAATCAGTCTTGTACTGGTTCTGCAGACTTGCAAAGTGGCACATGCAAAATGAAAGATTAACAAAAAGGCGTTGTTACAACATAGTAATTTTCCATATTCTATAAAGTTGAAAATACAGACGTAAAAGAAGGTTGGTTGACTGAAAGGCTTTAAACCATGGTACGAACAGTGACACAAGTTTAAACGTTTTATGGTGCGTCAAATTTCGCACTTAACCAACCGATACATTATCAGACTTTATGGAAATTTATTAAGCCACGCTCGCCGATAGCATAAAGTTTCTTTGAACTTAGTTAGGCAAACACTACCGAGCGTTGTTGTGTACAACGGGCCGGCTCAGTTACACTCAATATTTATCACTTTGCTTTGCAGACATACTGCATATAGTATTAAAACCACAATAATTGTTACATCATTTGCACAGCTAGATATTGTATACAATTTGATAAATACTAATTAAATCTAATGCATTCGATAGCTTATACTGTGCAAGTTAATAAAAAGTCATGAATATTGTTGATACTAAGAGTGATTCCATAGTAAATCAACATACGTATTTAACGATAGTGAACAGTCAAACATAAAAACGTTAAGCCGTTACTAAAAGACATACTGCATCTAGTGTTAAAACCACAATAATTATTTCTTCTTTTTCACAGATAGATATTATATACAATGCGATACATAAAAAATTAATATAATTGATTCCATAGCAAATACTGTGCAACTTACTCAAAAGTCGTGAATTTCGTTTATACTGAGAATGATTCTATAGCAAGTCAAAAAACGTATTTAACGATATTGAACAGTCAGACATAAAAATGTTCAGCTGTTATCAAAAGGTAATAACTGGACTAAACAATAGTGCATCTGATCGATGTCGAATGTTTCTGCTACCAATATATATTTCGTCACTAAATTGACTTTTTAATTTTAATCTGACAGTAGTATAAATAACAATGTGCAATAAACACTTTTCATTGATTCACAGAAATTCTTGTTTTTCAGATTGTGAAACTATTTTTGTAACGTCCGATTTGAAATAAATCACAAACTGTGACGGGAAGACTATAAATTATTCTTTGGATATGGATACATTATCGAATGGGACATGTGGAAGATAATAAAATATGTATTGCAGTTATATGTATTATAGTTTTTGTCGGAATATAACATCTTATTCCGGGTTGACATTTAATAGAAAGGTGCCAAGCATTCAACAACTGAACTTATTTCAAAATAACCCTTTCTTCTACTTATAGCAGGATATGTAACTTAGGTGCCTATGACGAATGTTCATGACATTAACTTTACCCTTCGTCTCTATGTGACTTTCTAATACATGTACATGTATACACGAACACTAACATATGATGACTTAGTTAAGATAACTCTGTGACATTAATTTGACATCCACCGAGATTAGATCATATTCTGATATTTCCTGTAGTCTGGTAATTCATTTGACATCCGTCAATTAGTATTCTGTTAAAATGTTACTGGAGAATTTAATGTATTTTATAAGGTTAATGGAGCTACAGGCAAAAGTAAGACATTTTACAAGAACTGGTAATTTTGTCGGTTAATTTATGTCAGTGCAACATTTTCTGACTTTCCTGGTGAGTCATTGTCTTAATTAGATTAGATCGTCTGGTTTTAAGGTTTCTCATACATCATTTACCTCACAGAATGTTTTACATGTCTGAAGTTCCACCACTCTCACGGAATACCTCACAGACGTCGGGTTCAAATTGAAGTCAATTGAAGACACAGTGTATACATCGTATAATTTGCTACAAAGTTTATTGAAATGTAAGATTTTAATTCTAAAATTACGTATACTTATATGTCATGGTTGTAAGAACTCAAACATTTTTCAAGGCATTTTAAGACATTAGATGTCCAGTATCTAATAAATGGAAGCGAATTGTAAAGTTTGAAGAAAGTAGATACTCGGATAAGAAAGCAGCTCTCAACTTAAACAGCCGAGCACAGGAAACACCGCACATCACACAAAATCACGACATCCCACACCGAAGGTCTGCCGCCTCAGTCAGTCAAACTAAACGTGAGTAAGAGTTATGTCGAGAATATAATAAAAGGACGACACACATCACTAGGACAACCCACAGCAGATAGGTATACACGCTATTTTGAAAGATACGAGGCATAATTTTCCAGCATAAGGTTGCTTCGTATCTTTCAAAATAGCGTGTAAACCTATCTGTGGGTTGTCCTAACAAACGGCTATCTTACCGGAAATTATTCCTGTTCATTCGATAAATGGAACAATTTAACGCATTATTAGCTGTACAATGATCGATTTAAAACGTGTTCTCAAAATACTCGCATCACCAGATATCAACTGTGTAAACAAATATTTGATAAATGTATTGAATTTAAGGTTGAGAAATTAAATCATTAATAATATAAGTTGGTTTGAAAATGAACATGGAATACGACTTCAGAAAATTCAGGTACCCCTCTGTTAATTGTCGATCTTATTTGCTTCCATTTGTGGTATATGTAGACACATTTAGCAAACATTCACTTACGAGGGATGATCCATATATAACGAGAAAATGCTTATAACTTTGCTATTACGTGTTATTTTCTAACAATATTTTATGTGGTGGATAATACATATATCAGACGAAAACATATGAAATATTTTTGATATATATCGAACAATAAATTGTTTGGAACTTTTTTGCCGACCTATGTAACAGTTAGGCGGGGCAACGTCATTTTTTTTCATTTTTTAACGTCATTTAGAATTTAACTATGATATTTTTAACGATCTCATTCCCTAGATCCTGTATTAATGTTTTTAAAAAGTCAGATTATCCTCCTTCAATATGTAAACGTCTTCGCCAATGCGATACCAAGTTGAAAAAGACGCACGATAGTCAACCTTTGGAATTTCGTTCAGACAATCCAATATGTTCGTGCTTAGTTCTGACGTCGACGTCACGTTGCGCTTACATTGCGTTAGATCACTAGTCTTTTTCAAGTAAATTTTATTGTGTTATTATGTACACAAATCGAAGCTTTTGACAAGACATGATTACGAAATTATTACTAAATAGCATGCACACTTTCATTATTACTTGTTTTCTTCAAAACTAAATATTTTAATGATAATCGTTTGTCGGCCGTTATTTTTGCTATCACGGAACGATAAAACGTGCGTGATGTAACGAATGGCAACACAACCCGTGTATGACGTCATCATCAGTACGGCGAGTCTTAAGTGACCCCAAGAACAAATTTTCATCACATTGCTATTGCTTACATGAAAACTGTGACGGTTTGAATTTGCGCGAAAACGGTGAAAAATCTACAAAATGCCCCGCCTAGGCGTATCAAGGGTTACCTTAGCAACCATAGATTTTAGCATGATGTCACTGTAATAATGGAAATTCAGGGAAACATTGCTAATGTATGTTATTACTTCCAGCTGAAGTTTGGGTAAAATCTAAAGTATCATAAGAAAATTATCAGCATTTTCTCGTTATATATGGATCATCCCTCGTATAAAGCTATTTAATGGACTCAGAGATTCAAACTAATACTACTTGGTCCTTACATAATGATAATTGCTAGAATGGAGCTGGGATGTTACAAATAATAAATAAGTATTGATCGATATTTAAGTCCTTGATATGGCGATATTTGATGAATAAATTTAGATATTTAGTTTTTGAACCGAGTGTGTTGGGTACTGTGTCTTATGGTTGTAGTCTGTGTTATTTCGTGTTTGTGTGTTCTTACCTGTGCCTTTCGTGCTCGGCTGTTTCTGTTGGATGTTATCTTCCATGTCTGATTTTTCATTATCCCTTTTCATTGAAATTCGAGCGAATACGAATACTTTTTGACACAATAATACCCAAGTTAAAAGATGGAAGCATTTGAAATAAAATAAGTGTACGCATGCAGAAAGGATATCAAATATTCAAAACACTTATGACATTTGATATCATTATGACTTACATCAATTGTTGATACTGGCTGAGCTGTTTCTCTATACGAATGAAATCGTCCACCTTAATAGCAATGCCAGCAATCATTCGTCCCTCTTGTTTAACCGGAAATCATTCAAGATCAATCGATGTAGAACTTCACGCATTAATAGGTGTACAATGGTCTATTCTAATCTCCAATCATGAAACCTTCTCCACTATCATAACTCAAGTTATTCGCATCACCAGGCATCATTATTCCTAGACATATTATTACTCCCGTTGTTAAAGGGAAGATCTTGCAACTTGTTGGGAAATAATTGACGTTGAAATATATGTTTACAAGACGAAAATAAACATCAACAATACATTCAGAACATTGCGTTAACAAGTCAGTGACCATGAGGTGTATATGATAAATGTTTAAACTCAAGGTTTATTAGCCCATGCTCGATAAGTCAATATTACTAATCATTTGGTTATGTTTTGTCTGTCTTTGACAGACTATCACTTTAATGCATTGAATTGAATTGAAGGGAATGTGTAACTGAGTTTAGAAAATTCAATCAACAAATAGAGCTTGCATATATAATTAAATCCACAACACGACAAATAAACTAAACTACTATTCAAAGCACATGCAGCAAAATTCCGGAATACTTCCTATATAATTAATGGTACTGACTCATCTAAAATTAGACTACAAAACACCAAACCGAGTTTGTTGCGCACGGTAAATAATGAAATTAAGTCTTCCAGGACAAGAGGCATACATTAAAGATGATTAGTTTAACTAAATGCATAGGTTCTGCTTTTTGTATTATAACGTTGTAATTTTAAAATGCACCCTTATAAAAATGCTGGCATTATAAACAAAAATAATGAAGGACCCGTACACGAACACCGCGAAAACACCGCATTGGACAAGAATCTTTTTATATGTCAAGCTTTCTACGAGTACTGAAGCAATATGGAAGCATGGTATCAAGGAAGTGGTGAATTTGGTAATTTTCTGAACAAGTGGTAGTGAGCATTGTAGATAAACGAGTAGATCTAATTCGAATCATTTATATGCAATGTTATGCTTTTTATAACCTTGTCAAATGTGTGTCATGGTAAATAAAGAGATGTTTTGGGTAAGACAAAAACAATAATAACCAATCAGACAGGTACGGTATCATTGAACAGAAAAAAGCAGAGCACGAACGGCATAAACACACATATCACAAATACAAGCCACAGGAGGACAAACACAAAAACAAACAAGAAACCATAAAACTGAACAGCTGCAAAAAACTAAAACTACGTTCAACTCTATCTTCTAACAAGGTACTAAATTGGCTTTAACAGGAGTGTCAAACTGAAAACGGTTTCCTTCCTTCATTAAAGGAATACAGTAATCAAAGTCTATAAAAGGTGTGTTAAATAGTATTAAGTTTCTTTACAATCTACGATTGTAATTACTGGAAACCAGATTATATAATATGCGTATTTCTAATTAATTAAGAGTTTGGTACTCGTGCAGAAGTTATTCCAAATATAAACATCATTATCAACTTAATTATATTCTGTAACTAAACGTTTTTACGACAATAGTATGGTACACGTGACTTTACCTATATGAACTTAAAATTCCTGTCGTTGTAAGTTATATAAGAACGTCGTCATTACCCCACACTAATTGGTATAACAGTGGATATCTAGTAGACACCAGAAAGGACTATGACCCAAATAACCATATTGTATGTAACATGAATCTTTGAAGCAGCAGATGTCTTTATTTCGCACATCGTCTTGCTCTCTACTAGAAATAAGTTTAAGGTGGTTTGCGGTGATTTAAGGCATAATCTGCCGAGTTCCATGAAGTTACGGTATTTTCTTCTTTTTATGCCACCAACTCGCGAACCACCTTAAATGTTTAAATGCATCGTTTCCTACAATCTACGTATTGTATAGGCTGCAATATCGAATCAATTTCAGTTTATCAAATTTACATGCATGCAACTTATTTCGTAGCCGTGGTTGTTGGAACGCTGGCAAACGAACACTATGCCTCGTTTGTATCTTTGATAATGCGTAATTTTGATAAATGCTCAATCAACAATCTCGGGAGATGTTTGGTTAAAACAAATATATTTCATGAAACATATAACTTTCATTTTCAGTTGTCCTTGTGGCGTTTGGTCGTTCTTATGGTCTGTTCTTGTCTTCTGGCCCTTGCTTCGGATTTGTTTGACTGACAGAGGCGACAGACTGTTGGAGTGGGATGTCGTGTTTTTGTAGCTTTTCAGTAGTTCGAGCTCTGCAGTCTCCTAATTCTTCTGCCTTCCCTGTCGGATTATAATTATCTATGGTTTAGAAAACTAAGCTTATTTAGAAACTCATTTCTTGAAGATGTTTTATTACTTCTGTTGCAATTAATAGAAATGTCAGTGCAACACTAGGAGCGTGAACAGGTTATTTTCGTATGTTACCGTAACAATATCCGCCATTATTTCATTTACACCATGAATTATTGGTCTAAAGACGGTTACAACATCATTATGGTGAACATAATTACACCGTAGTGAGACGTAAACCGGTTGATTGAGAGCCATTAATATGAAGATATTAGGTAATTGCTTCCATGTTAACGTTGAGCTACAATATGACGCAATTTGTTGCAGAAATAGTGCAATATCAGTACATTGACCACGCACCGGTATTAATATGTCTAACGATACAAAATAGCTTGTTATCACATAAGGACACTTGTATTGCTGTTACTATTGATGAAGTTCCAGAGAGCGTTATCTAGGAACTATGGTAGATTTCGGTCGATTGGTGACGTGTATCAGTATAATGGTGATGTTCACCGTCTCGACTAGTCAGTTTTGATTCCCTACAAAATGTACCTAGGGCAAGCACAGTTTACTTATAAGTTCAGAATTATTTTCGCGGAAATTCGTTCACATTAATAATTACAAATGACTTATTTGTGATATTGAATGACGTCGTTTCCTCATTACAACTTATCACCAATACAAGTACGCTAAAACATACCACGTGTTAAGCACATTAACTACTTGAATAGCAACACTGTTACAAGTATACTTTTAGTGAATTGAACTGATGTGACAATCTGGATACACTCGGTAAGAGAATTGTAATTGTCATCTTCAGAACTGTTAAAGCAATTAACTCAGTCAGTTTAGTTCACGATCTATAATTACTTGTCCCATTAGGGTACGCGGTCTGACGCCTACCTATATATTCATAAGATAAAATGTTTCCTTCACCAAAAAGTGTTTGCATTTTAATCTATATATCCTTGTATGCATTTGAATTCACAAATATGCACCTCAATCTACCTAATATTTGGCAATACAGTGCCTATGTGTATTGGTCTTGGTTTAACTTTCTCGTATTTGGCCTGCTTTTCTCATATTGGCTGTGTTTCGTTCCATTTTGGCTTCGATTGCCTTATATAACTTAGGCAATTTGCTTGTTATCAAAACTAATAGTATATCGAACATCAATAAAAAAAACACGTTATATGTATATCACAAGGAATACTGTAATTGTATGCCACAAATGTCAACATATTGTTGCCCCATCGTGTACTGGTGTTTTATATGCGATAGGTGAAGTCAATCGAATGAAAAGTGAAATAATGCAACGTTTTAAATGGCTCTTGTTTTTATACGTATATCAGTATACCAAACCGGCACCAAACAAAATAACAATTTCATTTAATATAAAATGTACTATAATTCAGTGTAATACCTTCTTACATTAACGTGAAGGTCGGTCGCGAGTAATCCTATCACAGGCTTAGCTGTCATCAGTTGTTCGCGAGGTACCAGTATAACTTTCTTAAAATAACGTCTCAATAATCTTACTTTTCACGCATGTAATTATATTATGATATTTAAGACAGGATAATATTCCTATAATAGGAAAGTAGCTTAAACTTTTCATTATTTCCTTAGAATTAGATATTTATTTTCAGTTCTAGAAATATCTGGCAAGGTCATTTGAACCATCACAGTACATAATTAAGGTCAAAAGAAGGAAACACTGTGTACGAGTCAATCGCATTGGAATAAGAAAAATAGTCATATCTATAACGGTGATGTAAAATCAACACAGTGTTGAACTCCTCACAAACTGCATGGTGAAATTCTTTCTAACTTTCTCAGATCAGCAACCTCAACCTCTCTTGAATTTTCGCTGCGAGAAGTTTACTAGAGCTATGGCTGTTTGTCCCATTTACTATCTATCTTAATTAAGAAACAACATTGTGTGTTGAACGCCTCACAAACTTTTGAGTAGAATTTTTAAAACTTTCACAGATTAACAACCTTGATGTACAGACAGATGACCACAAAGGATGGACTGTTGGCTGGGTCAATCTTGACTAGAATGATGGTCCTTGTTACTTTTACTATACACACCATTACAAAAAATATCATGTGTTGAACTATACACAACCAGTTTGGTGGAATTTCTTTAAGCTTTTGAAAACATATATTTTGCATAAATGACCATAAAGGATGGAATTTTGCTGCGTCAATTTTTACCACAATCGTGTCCAATTGTTACTTTTACTATATAACTCATTATGTGTTGAACTCCCGTCACAACCTTTTTTCGCTGCGTCAATTTTTACCAGAATCATGGCCCCTTGTTTCTTTTACCATTTATCCCATTATGAAACACTATGTGTGTTGAACTACCCACAATCTCTTTAGTGTAATTTCTTCAAACTTTCGCAGATTATCGACCTCAAAGTAGAGAAGACCGTAAAGGATGGACTTTTAGCTGCATCAATATATACCTAGTCGTAAAGAAAGATATTTTATGAGAGAAGGCGGTGTAAATTGAAAACGGTTTCCGCATAACTGGACATCATTGTTTGTTGTGAAGGTGACACATTTGTTGTGATATTTAAGGAACAGGTACAAAATGCATTAAACAAAAATAGTTAGTAAAAATAATGTGCGTCGGCCGTGAATCGAACCCGGATCGACTGCTTGGAAGGCAACCATGCTAACCTTTACACCACCGACGCTCGATATCGTCAACAAATATATATTTATTCATCAATACATTACCTTATTTGTATTATGTTATAACATCATCGATTGTCAGTTTTCTACCCTAAGGCGATTTGTTAGCTAAATATCATCTTAGGTAAGACTATATTACATGTTTTGTATTCACACTGTCCTATATATACACTTATTTTATCACAAAGGAGTATATGAATCTATTTGTTATGCATTGTACTCGTATATGGAATAAATATATATATACATGTATATGATATGTATATGATACATTATCCCTACTTATTGCACTAAGAATGCTTACATGTCGTTGTATAAATTATATAGTCTTATTAAAGAAAATAAATACGGGTATTCATATTTACTGAAATTATGACACTAGCTTGCAAGAAAAGTTTTGTGAATGTAAAAAGTGTATGTATGAATGAAAACAAATGTTACGTTATATTTGGAACTTATTGGGGAGACAGGCGGGGAGGTGGTTCTTATTTTGAACTGTGGCTTCTCTTTTTTCTTGATCTTGTTGATGATTGTCATCGTCTTTGTCACTTGTGACCGTGGCCGTTTTTGTGAGTTTGTTCTTGTGAGCATAATTATATGGTGGGGCCTTGTCGTTTTTCTTGTAACCTTTGTTATGTTCTTCTTTGTTTTCTACTGTTTCAGTTAAAAGCTGAAGAATGATATGATTGCCAAGTGCACTCCTAACTGTGGGCTATTGACCACACATTACATGTGTGGAGGGAATGTCTGTTTTTCATCTAAGGGTTTCTTTAATTCTATATCTCAATATAGCGATATCAGTATTTCATTACTTTACTTGTTAACATTTACACCATCGACGCTAGATATAACCAAAAAAGCATTCATTCCTTTGTCGGATCCTTTTCGTTTTTCTTGTTACCTTTGTGCTATGTTGTTTCTGTTCAAGTAATGACGAATACTTTGGCTGCTAGGTGCACTCCAAACTCCCGGCTATTGGTCATACAGCATTTCATGACGTATGTGGAGGGAATGTCTGTTTTTCATCTAAAGCTTTCTTTAATTGAATTTCTCACATATAGCTAGTATTTCATTACTTTATTTGTTAAGTTGATAAATGCTTGTTTACCTGACTATCGATAATGTGTCATACAAGATAGAAAGTGGGAAAGGCCAACACAATGACATCATCCCTGGGTAAAAGCTCCTTTAATTAGAATCTGTACAGCCAGTACATGTATGTTTAAATTTAAATATTCAACTCAAGAATCGCCCAAGGGACACAATTACAATCGATGTTGATAAATAACTTCAAAGTAATTAATTGATGAATTTTGTTATCTTTATTCACAATATCCAGCGTCAGTAGTGTAAAGGTTAGCATGGTTGCCTTCCAAGCAGTCGATCCGAGTTCGATTCCAGGCCAACGCACATTATTTTTACCAAATGTTTTACTTTAACATGTGCAGCAGTAGTCTATTTATACAGACCCTTTGTTTAAAGGAGACAACTCAACCACCTACTTTTTTCATGAAATTTATCCCCCTTGCATCCACAAACTGGAGATAATCAAACGCAGACAAAAAAATTAGAAAACATTTAAAATAAAATCATGATAATTAATTGAAAAAAGTGGTATTATCCAGTTGGTAGACAGACTAGTTCATCACACATATTATTGACCCATGAATGAGATCATTGAACCTTTATCATGACATATCAAGTTTACATGCCTCTAAATATCTAGCAATAGAAAATCTGTTTATAAATTAACAGCTGTTAAGTTTCATTTTTGCTTGTTCCTTTCTGTTCTTGTCGTTGAAACTTGTACTTGTGGTCTGTTAATTTTCTTTCTTGTGTGTTTCTTTTTTGGCTATGCCTCTATTTAGTGATGTCTTCCCTGGTTATCGCCGAAGATTATCTAGATTTTAACATATTACTTCATCAAATGATCACATCTTACCATTTCTAGAATTTAACTAGAATTAAACATGACACCAATACCAGTAAAACATATCCAATTAATGTCAATCATACAGAAAAGAAAATTCTAATTGTGAGCAACCTGGCATTTAAATGGAACATTAATCAAAAGTGAAGTCTGATTATAACCGCAGATTTTTAATTCGGTTGCGAATATGATCGATTGGCATTTTCCCTTGATAGCACTATGAATGAATAAATTGAAAACTTATTTCGCTGGCTTAGAATGTGAATTGCTACTTACGTCATTATAATACTCCTGCAGGTTTGAAATATGCATCACAAGGCGCTTTTTATGAGCCTATTGTCTTGAAAATCGGAACATGTCATGTTGACAAAACTGAATTTGAAAAAGCTTGTTTTTCCATAATATGAATAAAGAGTAATTTTCAGACAGTTTTTTCATGTGATCATTTGATGAAGTAATATGTTAAAATCTAGATAATCTTCGGCGAAACAAAAATATAACAACAAACCAGGGAAGACATCACTAAATAGAGGCAACAGCCAAAAAAGAAACACACAAGAAAGAAAATTAACAGACCACAAGTACAAGTTTCAACGACAAGAACAGAAAGGAACAAGCAAAAATGAAACTTAACAGCTTCAGAGTCCTTCTTGTATGTGTTTATTTAGTTTAATAAAAGTATATGCGAGTGTTATAACACTATACGTATGTGCTATTTTGATCGACCGTGGATCAGACGGTCAGGTCTTGGTGGCATTACATAAAAATATATGCATATGACGTACATTGATGACAAATGACTTTGTGTTGGTCGAACCAGGGAGTGGGCTGAGTCTTAGCCCATCAGAATGGTGGGATTTGCCGATTTTGGAATTAATTGTCTTTTACATACTATGCGTTGCGCGCTGCCTACTCTGTGCGATTTGTAATAATCATTTTAGTATACATATGCTGAACACCGAGCAGGCGAACGCTATATAACCACACGGTCATCGAGTACGGTGTGCTATAGTGCAGGCATTGTCTTAATCCTTTATATTGTTACTAAATATATGATTGTCTATATGTACAAATGTAACTAGGTAGTTCAGTCTTATTTTACTGAAACTAGGTCTTTCAGCTTTTTTATTGCTGAAGCTAGGTCTTTCAGCTTTTTTATTGCTGAAACTAGGGCATTCTGCTTTTTTCAGCGAAAACTAGGCTATTCAACTTTTTATTGAGTTGAGTTTTACATTCCCTGTCCGATGTTCTATTATCCTTTTGCTTTCAGTAGTAAAACAAAAATAAAACGCGTTTGCAAATAGATGGTATAAATCCTTTCTTGTTGTTTCGTGATTTCTCATTGATGACTCATGTATGATGATTCAGCGTATTTTTATATTCAAAGTTTAAATGTTTAATCCTTACTGTGTCCGGACGCATCGCCCACAGGAAATTATAATTAAAACTATTCACTTGCTTTTTCTTGCAACATTATGTAAATGTTTGCATGTTTAAGTGTTATAATGAGCATCTTCAAGCTTTCAGTTACGAGCAACGGAGCCGATGAAATGGGCATAACAAAGCAGACTATCATAAGGCACGAACATCAAAACTGCGATATTTTGTAACGGTAACATACGGCTACACATAGGTATACGAGGGCTTTGAAAAACGTAACATTAAAGTTTCGAACAAATACGTGTTAACAATATAATATGATTCCTCTTACGTACTGTACAAACTGAAATTTAAACCTGTCATTATAAACATTGGCTTTCCTAACATTTTGAAAGTTCGACATGATCTGATCAACAACATCTACTCTTTCCACATGAAAATTTTAAACAACATATCAATGTAGAGTGACGGAATTTACCCGGGACTGCCTAAACTTAGGGAGCTTTTTGCGGGTACCAATTTCAGGGTGGACATACCACGTGACTTTGGCTAAGAATGCAAGTAAAAATATGTCAACAAAAAGTAAAAAACAACCGTAACTAGTTTATTCTTTGACCGATTTCAACGAGACATGGTCGATGCTCAAACCGAGAATCAGTACTTTTCAGGCAATTTAAAATGTTTCAGCAGAAGGTCATGGTCTTTGTCCAAAACTGACTCAAATGCCCTCCATGCAGTTGTTAGGGGTTCGGGCAAAAACTGTGACCCGTTGCATAAAAGTAATCAGTTGCATTGGTTGTGCTTATTCTCGGTTTGAGCATCGAAGATGTCTCGTTGAAATCGGTCAAGGAATAAAATACTTACGATTGTTTTTATCTTTTTGTTTACTTTTTTTATTGAAGTCTTAGTCACATACCACGTGGTATATCCACACTGAATATGCTAACGAATGTGACGGGGAAGGAACAGCAGAACCAAATTACCGGATCTGTATAAAATGGCCCATGCTCTAATGACGAATAATGATACATGTAATTGGTGACTTCTGAGGCCCACATGGAAGATTTGGAAACAAAATGTGTAGCATCGTTTAAATGAAGTCTTTATTTATTATTTATGTTGGAAAAAGTATTGAACGTGTATTGTTGGTGATTTTGGAGCTTAAAATCAGATATTGTGCTATGAGGAACATTGTAATATATCTGACAAACAAAAAGCAACAACAACATTCATTTTAAAACAACTTTTCCCATTACCATAGACAATAAATCATGTTACGCGGTTATATGGTATATTTTGCTTGCAATGGTATTGCTTTAACGTCGGACAGAAATTGTCTGATTAGTTCGTTCACTCTTCGGAAACTAGAGTACATGGAAATTATGTACATACAAGTACCAAGATAGCATGGAATATTGTTGACAGAATTTTATGACACGATGAATTAGTAAACACTCTCTCACTTGAGTGAAAATGTATGCTACCTATAGTAACAACGGGAAGATATCGCCGTATCAACTTCATTATTCCAAGGCTAACAACGTCGATCAACAAAACAATGCATTGCATTAATCTGTTTACAAGAATCGACAGTTCAAGGATGTCTCTTAAAGCGCCTTGGGTTGATCTGTGTTTTGTTGAAACATATTGTAGTCGCGTCGGTTAAATTTGCCGAGCGTGACCTTCTGGTAACTTAATATTCCTATTTCTAAAATAGAGATATAATCCACAAATACGGAACATAAATTGTATTTTTGAATATTTATATCTGACACTATAAATTCCACAAAAAGCCAATGGCACTCTTACAAAATATAATCATTGTGGAAAACTACCACCGTATCATAATGTTAAGCAAAGGAATAAAATTCAATGGGAGACTGCGCTGACCGAATTTATCAACCGACTTTATCAAGAGTTTTTCGCGAGTCGCTTGATATCAGGTTCTTAATTAAGCATCAGACGAAAAGGATTGGCTAGAACGCCGTATTCATCAACAATTCTAAGAGGAGGGAAAATTAATACAATTTCTACGCGTCTTCAACGACAAATATCGTTATCTTGATATTAAGTACTCAAATCACATTGTTTATCAATTTTATCCAATCAATAAAGTTTAATCGTCCGTCATGGTCTGATATAGTGCAGATACCACAGGAACTACCCAAGGCCAATGTGTATTTTACGACATACTTAACTGTGGCAGTGTCAGCTATATGTTGTTTACGAGTTGTCAATAACATGGCAATGTTTAACCCTATATACAGTACTCAGTGTATCTGGCATGTATAACCTCTGAGAGGACGATTTCTTCTATGACAAATTCGTATACGATGATGCTATGATCACATTCTTATCACATAAACCTCGTAATCTTCAATGTGGGAGCTTAACACGGAACAATGTTCTCCAACGTGTGTGATAACAAATGCGTGACGTCACCAGCTTTTCGGCTCGAAAAAGTAACGTCACCGGCTTAAACTCGTTATTTCTGACATTGTTTTGACCCGATAACTATAGAAATATGATAAAAAATCCTCCATTCGATGTCAACATATTTTTAACTCGTCACGAAAACATATTTTAAGCATGTTAATTATAACCTGTGTTTCTATGACTCGTTTAAGAAATATTGATCTTCAAAGACAACTTATGACGGATTATATAGATACAGCATAAATAAAATTGTACTCCAACTGGTGTATGTATTATTTATACACAAAATGTACATCAATATACAATTGAACACCTTATTGCATGTTGCGAAGAAAAATATAGCAAATAACAGTTTAATTTCAAATGAAAGTAAAAATAGAATTAATAATATTGTAAACAATATGATAGACAAGCCACCTTTACATCAAGTATATTTTATAACACTTGGATGTAGCAACATTACTAAAAAAAATACATTAAAATAAACAATAGATAAATTCTGGACCGGACGGTGATAATCCACATCGTAGTTGTAGGTTATTGTAAAGAAAGTAAAACAAATGCATTTTCGTAATTCCTCGCCGAGATGTTATTAAAAAATCCCTCCAAAATCGTCAAAAAATATTCGCGGGATAAAGGTCGCGAAAACTAATTACATGTTGTTGTTGTCGTTATTGGATATAATAAAACCCGTAGTTTTCCGTCTAAATCTCTTTTATGTTGTGACGATTTGCAGGGCTTATTTAACAAAAAAAAGTGATTAAGATTAAAGATGTTTGATATTTAATCGTAATATGATTAATAAAATGAAAATAGCCTTTTCTTTTGAACAAAAGTACTATCTGGTATGCTCATGCAACCCATAAAAAAAAATAATCAAATAAGGCCTATTTGAAATCAGTTGTTATCTGTGTTTATATATAATTAATCATTTTTAAATTAGTTACCCCTGAATGAAGTAGGCATAGAATTAAACAAATTGAAAAAAACGTGTATTATCCACAGACAGATATATTTTTATTTAGATCGGGCTGACAAATGTTCATTCGGACTGAGAAACGATAGCAGGTTTGTATCGTCTTTCGTTACTTGGTACCCAATATTTCGTATCAAACCGCTATCGAGCGCTTTCTTGTGCAACGAACCGCTTCGATAGGTTGCATAGACGTAGGAAAGCGCTCGGTAGCGCCTTTTGGAAACGGCTTGCTCCAGATTCGTAACTTCGTAACCAAACAATTTTTTGTGAAGTTATGCATCAACAAAAAATCCAGTACTCGATGAGCATGGAATTGTGCCTTGTAAATGTTTTCTGTGCTCGGCTGGTTAAATTGAGTGCTGCCGTCCCTGTCCTACTTAATATTATCTTTTTGGAAAGCTTGTTTGATATTTTCTTTGTAAGCTATTCCATATTTCCATATAACGCTTGTAACTAAATGTCGCATTCTTTGTGACAGTAAATTTAATCAGCTGCAATTAGGGCATCCCATGAGTCACTGCTGACAGCTGAGATAATTGATTCTATTCTTGATAACAGTTGCTTGATTTCCATTGAGGCTAATTATCTGCGACTACTAACTGATATTGACTCCGAGATGTCTTCATCTATGCTTCCCCTATAATCAGCGCTAAGCACGATTTTATTCTGCGCTTAATTTGCTTCATTATAATAATACAATTATTGACAGAGCCTGACGATTTTGAAAATTGGGTGTATTTTTACAAAACATGAATATTGACGCATTGCGAATGTGATGTTTGATTTTGCAACAATACACCATTGAGTTGACGATGAAAGAACACTTGTATGCTTTTATGCAATGTTAACACATTACGCAACTGCTGATATCCAGACTCATGCGCCTTCCGATACCTTTGTTTGTCGTGTATTAAACTGTATAACTTTCAAAGTGACCTTTCTTTATACTAGCATATTGCCAAGCCGCCGAATGATACCTGTTTTATGTTTGGTTTAATGTTCAATTGTTCAGTCATGCTTCGTATTCGCCAATCCATCATTGTGCTTTATATAACAGGGTATAAGACACTCAACCGAGAAGGCTATTTCTCTCATTCGTCCCTTAATTGATACGAAATGGCGAAAAGCGAATAATTGCACTCTTGAAATGGCAAATAAAGAATGTATTTTAAAAGTTAGAGTTGTTCGTCGACGTGCTCATTGAAACAACTTTCAATAGTTTCAGTATATAACCCAACTTTCATCAGTAGGGAAGGACCTGCCAGTCACCCGAGCATTAAGGGGTTCGAATATTTGATTGGACGATGGTTGGACAGGTTATGTTCCTCTGTATCATTGGCTTTGAACGGCAATGCCATGTGCGTGTTGATACTGGTAGGTTATTATTTCCAGGAAAATGGTTAAGTCAAATAACCGCCGTAGTTGCTTGAGCAATTGTGATAAAAACAGAACATAACACAATTAAACAAAGTATCACCAACGAGTAAATAGTGTTTACTTATTTACTAATTCCATATATAGTATTTTATGACTAGAACATGTCTTCGTGTAGCCCTTTAGATGCCAATAACAGACTGATTTTAATTAACTAACGCTCTACTTACGTACATAATGCCATCCACACTACTAATTAAAGCGGTAGATTATTAACCAGCACGTATACACTAATAACCTTTATCAGTTTGTTTTGAGCAGAATGATTCAAGCAAGCACGTACACTAGTTATTGTTGCGAAAAGAGGGTTACAATAAACAAGAACTTAAAAGATAAAATAATCGGAGAGAGAAGGCAGCACACATCAGAAACAGCAGACGAAATACGGAGCAAGAACATGAAGACAATAACAAGCCAAAATGACGACCATACATCAAAAGGACACACTACAAACTACACTCAACATATAAAGTGTATATGTATGTTTGAAAGAAACGAAACATCATGCTGGATAATGAAATTACAAAAGGGCACATACACAATGTACACAGTCACACAAAGACACAGTGGCCAAATTTGTTTTTGCAATATTCTTTTTTAATATAAGGTGGACAATACGTACGACGCGGGTATCCATAATCAATTGGACTGATGCTAGAGTTGTTGCCATGCTCATATTTTTGGACGACAATCATCAACAATCAACTGATTTTTGTGTACTAGAATACTTGTGTGTAAGACGTTTCTAATCCCTCTATTTTTGTTACTACAAATGTACACGTACAGGAAAGAAGGTTGATTAAAAGGATTCTGTGCATTGATACCAAACTACGGTATAGTTCTAAGGAGATGGATCACACTTTGTTTTAATGTAATGTATCATGTTGTCTATCATTATATTTATGCATTCCACTAAGAATTTTTTTGAATACACGACAAGACTGGTACATGTATAGTGCGCCCATGGGTAATGTGAAAGGTAGGAAAATTTGGTATATTCCACAAAGGTGGACTAAAATTATGTGCTCGATTTATCAATGATGTTTTGAGTACATTACTGACCTTGTCTGTTTATTTAAGTGATTTGTAAAACCAATTTTGCCAAAGTTGACCAAACCGATTCATGTTTGTAAATATCACATTATCCTGAGCGGACTGTAGTCCGTTAAAGTTTTAGTACCGATGTTATTGTTGCTATGTCGTCACGGTAGTCATGCCTCTTTCAAAATTTAGAGTTATGTTGTATTCGTTAGATTGTTTTTGTATCCTCCCGTGTTTGTGTGCCTCTTCACTATTGTTTTTGCTAGGTTGATACTTTCGAAATAACCTAACAAGTATTTCTGAATATGGAAATCTTGCTATATATGTTAATTGCAAACATAAGATCACAGAAGAGGCAAACCCTATAAGGATATATCGGTATTTAAACAAACAAGAGCAATAGCACGTTATAAAGTCTATCACTATGGAAATAGGATTATTGTAAGCAATGAAGCAAACAATACGTAACTGATACCATAACAGGCGAACAATGTGATAAACATTACTACATTTTGAACCACTGAATAGCGTTTATTAAGAGAAACTGAGATCTTGGCGTTTATTAAGATAAAACTAGATCATATTCGATAATTTCTAAGTAGCTATGCATTTTCAATTCATTTTAATAAGATACATGTCGATGAAATCAGAACATTAAACATACAGGTTTGTCATGGTTGCCTAGGTGACTGATTCACATCACATACATGTAAATTTCAGTGATCGCATTGACTTACTGCTAACGGAAAGAAACATACATTATGAATTTAGAAAATAATATGCAGAAATACGTCACCAACTCTAAAAAAGTCTTAAACTACTGATTCTAAGAGCGTAATGTATTTTATAGAAGAACATATTGGCGTTATGTACATGCGTTATGAGCATAAAATATTCATATTGTTAATAAAATCTACTACAGAATATAGAAAGGCTATGACCTTTTATAGATAAAGTCAAATTAACACACATATCTAATACCATTACCGAGTCTATAATGAAAAGGGAAAGCTTGTTACTCAAAGGAATACTCAAAGGTATAACCATAAACTAAATTGTTTATCCCGTACATAAACGGAACATTTTATGTTAAGTATTCTTACTTTAAGCCCCATTACCATTACCGAATCTATAATGAAAATATAAAACTTGTTACTCAAAGGAATACTCTCGTATAACCATAAAATTAATTGTGTATCACATATAAAAGTATAAACGGATTACGTTTTATTTTCTTGCTTTCCGCCTTTGAAATATCGAGAAAACAGCTTATTTTAGAATGTCTTTGCGATATAAACCCAATCAGTCTTATGATGTCTGAGAGCATTGTAACCTTAGACACAAACAATCTGTCACATACACACATAAGTGATATAAATTATGTTCTGTGAAATTCGTACAAAGTAATTTACAATGTTTGTGTCAAGAAAACCTAGACAAAATTTATTCGTGGATGTTTTACTGAATACATCGGCGTTGTATAGACGAAGGAGTCATAATGATAGATGAATATCAAGTTTCCTTGAGTATATATAGAAACAATGGTATTTATTAATGCACCATAATTGTAAATTTAACGCATAATTTCATCATATAGCTATTATTAAGAGAAATGTAGTTTCTGAAGACAAATCGCGCATAATTCAAGAACAGAAACGATGTTTTGCTATGACTAATTTATTTTTTACATGTGCTTGTCCGAAATTAACATACATGCAAAAGCAATGCAACACATTTCAGATTCAAATGTGAAAACTAAACGATGTTTTGTGTTACAGATTTTGCGCACTTTAACGTTTAAGTTGTATTGTCTGCATAAAAACAGCCAGTCGTTTGATATGTTTTTTATAAAGTAATATGGATTTTAAAAAGGACGATAATACATCGGACATTAAAAGCAGCAATTAATAGAAACAACAGCGCACAAATACACACAGTATATGAGTAACAGGAAAAACGAAAATGAACAGTATTAAAGAACAACACTACAAGGACAGCCACAACTGACAAGGACAACCTTCCACAAAGAAAAGAACATTGTATGACAAATAAAACCCCACTCCCGACCACCCGACACCTTTCGGCCTCAGTCAGTCCATCATAAACGTTACAAAAGGTCGGCACAACGATCCACAATAAGTATGGTCATGTCAGTTTCGAAACTCCTTACGATGTACCATAAATCTTTAATAAAATACCAAACGGAATACGACACCAATAGCTCTATCGAGTACTTAAACTTTAATCATGTGTCCTTTGTAGTTGTAGACATTTTATATAAAATATATGTGTATATCATCTTCTGCTTCCGCTTTGATGCGGTAATTTCTAATTACAGTATAACTATCAGTCACAATCAAAGCTAATTTTAGGTTGATACACAAAGAACAAAACCACTTTAATGCATATTGAATTTTCATTGAAGCATCTATTTTCGTTTTATGGATCACATCAGGTGCATATGATAGTTTTAATACTTTCAGCATTGTTGATATGTGTACAAACAATTATTCCCTCTTTTTATTACCAAGTTGATTTATTTATTTGACCGTTTGGCACTCTTCGTCGTTTTGCGCTATAAAACACAAAATAACTGTTTCCTTTTGTTTCCCTGGATTATATTGAACGAACATCGAATGCAAGCTGAATCGATTCAAACTTTAAACTTCACATATGCTATACGTACATTACTACAGTTATAGATAGAGCCTGACCTCTGAGCCATAAGCTTTGGGTATATAGTATAAAGAGTCTATAAATAAAAGTGCAGTCACGGTTCAATACTCGTTTTCGGTCTTTAGCACATGTCTTTCTGAGTCAGCGAGTATGTTTACAAACAAGACTTGGTTGAAGGTCTATTCAAATCTAGTCTTAGAAACAAAGGTCATGAACTATGAACTTCCTGTGAGAAACAATTAGGATGACCCAACGATGACGTAGTGTATATGTACTTGTATATTTGTATATTCTGTTTGTTTGACTTTAATTACATATCTTTTTTGAGCGATTCTGTATACATTGGCTGTGTTTGGTTGAAATAAGACACTATCGACCCGGAATATATAAAGTAATCATACGGTACTATAAAGTACATAACGAGTATACTATGATCATCAAACATACACATTTACAGCCAATAGCTCGTAGAAGCACAAGCAATTGACGTGCTACTTGATTACAGTATTTTAATTCTTTAATAATGCATGAGAGGATATCTTGGAATAGATTGAACGTGTACACCGGTGTCTATGCAATTACAAAAGATCCTAGATAGACATTTAAAACAATCAACTTTGAACTTTATTTGGTGTGCATTGTTGCTCGCGAAGCTTTTTTGCCGTCGTATTAAGGTCACTATATTTACAACATACACGATTATCGCGTTGATGGGGATGGTAATTGTCTCACGTGACCTTGTCTACGGTTATATTTCTCGGAGAAAAGGTAAATCACTTATTGAGGAGCAAAAACTTAGTATAATTATGTTGCTAAGTATAAATTACCTATAAAAGGGCTCGGTCAACTGTTTATCGTATATGGCTTCAAAATAGTTGGAAAACGAATTAATAACAAAGGACATATTGTATACACATTTGTATGAATACACTTGTTACATTGCACCAATGTCATTGCCAGTATCAAAGGTATTTGAAAGTACATGTACATAATTTAGTGGGTTTCTATATGTTTGCGATTGCTCTACATAATGTATCAACTGATAAAATGTGTTTGAAAGTGTCTAGTTGTTTTTCTATTTGTTTGTGATTACTCTACATATGCATGTATCCACAGACGATGTAAATAGTCATAAATGGGAAAATTAGCGACGTCCTACACATCCATCACATTTAAAAGAGGACAACCTCCCACACAAGTATGCATCGCCTCATCTGCCTTCCTCAATACGCAACTGGAAATAGTGTACTCATTTATTCTTTCGTATTAAGGAAATTGCATTTCTTTTTGTTTTTATTGTATGATTTAATGACTCAAAGGGCTATAAATCCTCTCTAAGGATTGTACAATGAAATAATTTATTACAGTATGTTATTTTGTTCTATTGCAGTTTGACCCACTTCCTGATTCTTAGTGAATACGTGGTGTAATCTTTGTCTCAATAAAACAAACGAAGAAATACGAAACCATTAAGCAATGGAACATAAAAAACCCCAAAAAATACACCTTGTGTTCAAGTACAATTATAGGTTTCCTGAAGAATTAACAGCCTAAAGTCATCGTAACTGCTGACGATGGTAAAACAATTTTTGCATGTACATGTAATCAAATGTTAGCAAATGTTTCATCGTCAAACATCTCTATTCGACAGCCACAATGGAAACTTTAGATGTAATATTAGAGCATTAAAGCTCGTCTGTAACCATTGCATTGCAATATTGTGCAACAGACATACGCGTATTATAGCAGATATTTTACTACTAATTCAATTAGCCTTAATACAATACAATACAATACAATACGTTTATTAATGATTAAGGCCACCAGCCCATAACATGACATTTATTTAAAATACACAATCATAGTATTTAACATTCGTAGGTAAATATGTTTTCAAGAGAAGTAACATGGTGTCAACAAAAACATAGCATAATAATAAATATAAAAAAATATTTATAGACATGCGGTATTGTTGTTTGAAGACAGTCATAGCAAAACACTAGGAATCAAGTATCATTCTTTTACACAAGGATGCAAAGTAAATATAGGAAGCTACATTTTTCACGACACTCTCATTTCTATTCGACAATAATATATGCAGCATATTAATCGAAGTGTTAATATAGTACTTCGTTGGGATGTATAACTTACGTAAATCAACATAAACGGGGCAAACGAGGAGAAAGTGAAATTCATCTTCAAAAGTATACATTGAAAAAATTTTACATTCAAAACTTTCATACGCTGTCAAGGTGAGGAATGCCAGTTCTAAGCTGAGCATAACTATGCCTAAATATTCTCACATTTAATATTGAAAGATATGGTTCTTTTGAAAAATCTTGTTTAATACACTCGTTGAAAGGGTTTCCTCACTTAACAATGGGGAGACATTTTAGGACTTTATATGAGATATTGATAACTCATGATATTGATAACTCGTGTTCGTTGTAATGGACTCAAGATAGGTCATTTTCTATGACGGCCGTCGGGTATAACCCTGTAGAAAAACTCTGATAACAAATCTGTAAAACAGATGCTTAAGCTTATGCCATGTAACATCCATCCCTTAACCAATGTGGTAAAACATGCGAGTTAGAGAAAGCAAGTACTTCATGTATTTCCTTTATCTTTTTAACATCTTTATATTTTTTCAATAATTAAAAAAAACTAAAATGACAAACAACCATACGTTGTTCAGGTATATAAACACTGTTTTGTTTGACCGATGGCGACCACATTCCACTAAAAATAAAAACAGAAACGATGATGAGAATAATATATTGATAATATCCGCTCCCGGTGTATTGTTGTTGTCAGAATTGTCAAGTACATGACAATAAATACGACTAGATGGTGATACAGCGCTTCTCCAAGGTGAACAATTGTTATTGCTTCAAGTCCAGATTGACCTACATAGTCTGATTTTTGATATATACAAGAGAGATAAAATCCTACGGTATGACCCCGTATGTACCCTCATGCGTGTTCGTGATGTCCTGACATTTTTTACAGTTTTTTTGAAGAATCTAGCTAGTGCGATAGGTGTTTCGAAAAAATGCCTTGTTGCCTTAATCAGTCACTATACATATTCATGCATCATTTGTTCGTGTTAAGTTTGCTTTCTAAAACGTATATCGCTATATAAAAACTTCAAGATGTCTTCTATAATTTATTACATTTTGATGTATTCTGCACTAATCGTATAAAGAACAAGGTGTATTCATGAATAGTTTATTTTGGCCTTTTGTATTGTCAAATACTAAAATATACATGCTCCGAAAAATTCACCCGTTGTATAGCACTGATACACGCGAGACTTACACTACCTCTTGGTTTTCCAGTTCATCTCTAGTTTGGTGTGAATTACTGAAAAGCGTTAAAAATTTCCAGTGTTTCGACCGAGATTCAAACCAGGGACCCTCTGATCGGTAGTCGAGAGCACTTATAGCTCTGCCACCGTTCCACTCTCAGCTTATATTATGATCCCTGCTATTGTAGAGCTTATATTGTACAGGGTCACGAAAGATGCTCAATGGCCAACGCTTTCGATCCTAGCTCAATGTTTCTGGATTATATTGTTTGTAAATAATAGATTGTCAATTTGTCCGAACTGAATTATGTAAAAACTGAATTACAAGAGGAAAGCAAACCAATCCATATGAAATCCAGAAATATCCCCACGCTCCGTTTTCTAGAATATCATGTGACCAAACTTTACGTGAATTTTCCTGCGTGGTCCTCTTCAAGCGTAAAATGAAATTACTACCGCTTTCTAGTCAACATTTGTCTAAATGTATAATGAAAATACTTGTTGTAATCGACAATGTTGTTGATGGGAATAGTATACGTTCGTGGTATATAATAAATTCGACATAAATAAAGCTGTAGCAACTTTTCCCACAAAACTGTCTGAGGTTAATAATAACTCATTACATGGTAAACATACATTCGTCTCAATTTATCCCGGAGAGAAATTGGCAAAAACAAAGTTTGTAATTGTTTTTGTTGAACTTCGAAGATTATGATAATAACGTTCGTTTGCAAAGATATTATTACAGTAAATCTAAGCCAGGAAATTTGACGAAAGTGCATGAAGTAGATGTAATAAAGCATCTAAATAATTGACATTCAATAACGTAGAGTTTGCTATATGAGAAGATTTTAAGACGTGTTATAGCTAGGAATCAGCAACAGTCAGTGTGGTATTTGTTCTAAAACAATACTTACATGTGTATTATTCAAAAGTCAAAAACAAGTCATAACAATTCAGTACTAAAAACTGTAGCGCACAAACAATCAAAAGCCAAATCGATACGGCGGCAGCACCTAGGCACACATGCAAGAATCAGACATAAAACGAAAAATCCATATCCCCCAAAAATAGATATTTCAAGTACGCTAATATACTTACCCCGCAATAAATGACACACTGTGGCTTTTGTATTTCGTGCAGTATTAACTATAAAGAGAGATAATTATGAATGATAACTACACTAAGTCTTGTCATTTTGACCGGGGCACATGCTCCTCTTGTGTGAAAACAATCATTGTTGAACTGCAAGTTTGTACTGACTGATAATTAATACAATGCCACTAATATAAAGAAATAATTCCTGATGTCGTCGTTGTTGACAACACCCAAAAACAACTAAGTGCGAAACATGCGACATGTTATTCGCGGAATGCTGATGCAGTTGTTTACTAGTGTTGGATTTCCAAATGCAATCAAATCCATTGGTATTTTCCTCCTAGAACAATGTGAATGTTCAATTCAAACCGTGTTTATATGTATAAAGCATATCAACTTGCAAGTAATGGTTCTTTGGTTGTTTTATAATTACTTTATAAAAGACAAATTACAGACAAAACTGAATCTGTTTCGCTCTTAATCAAATTGAAATATTTAGATTCACACGCTGCTCACGAACAACATACATCTACGGACAAGATTATTTGTTAGAAGAACGCTGAAATTGATTTTATTTCGAAATGAAATTCAATGATAATTTAATTAATAATTTATGGTTATTTTTCACGCATTGTTTACATAGAAATGTAATTCTCAATGGGAATTGCTAAGAAACAACAAATATTCAAAAGACGTTTTTTTTTTCATTATATTGTTGTGCCAATGGCTATGGTAGGGTGACAATCTCAAGAAAAAAAAGTTGGGGTAGGACCTCTCTGTTAACAAGACATGTCATATACAAAAATGTTCGGGTAAGTCCATAGTATCTGAGACTGCCGGCATAAATTGCCAAAAGTGGTGGCGTTCCGAGAAATCCAAGATGGCGTCCAAGATGGCCGCCTTTTTGACTGTATTAGCTTAATATTAATGTTATGAAAATATCAGGAATATGATGCAACTTTTTGAAATAACTTTGCTTAATTGTGATAGACACAGCATAACTCTTTTTAACTAAAATATTTTTAGAATCTTCAAAGGTCAATGTCAAGGTCATTTACAGGTAAAACCAATGTAAAAATGGCTTAAAACGCGTTTTCACCTGGTATCTTCTTTGTTTGTATAGCATTTATTTACAAAAACTATCCACATTGATCATTTAAATGAAGGTTTACATTCAACAGTTTAAATAAAACTACTTTGGAACACATTGGCATTCAAGTAATGGAGATACACAGTATATCTTGTACTATGTGCTTTTCTTACCCCACCCACCATTTTTATATAAGAAATATGTACTCATGTATTCTGAAAGTTTTACAAAAGATGTCTGTGATAAAAATGTTAATTATTATGATATATCTATAGTGGCATTCAAAAAATATCATTTGTGACTAAAATTCACCAGCAAAATCCAAGATGGCGTCCAAGATGGCCGCCATAATATATAATGTCCCTTGTATAGCATTAAGCAGGATTTAAAAAGTTGTTTTTCAGGTGAGGTGGCCACAAAAGTAGATCAAGAACTGATTCATACCAAAATGTCCTTATGTGACTATAAATTAGTGTATTGACCAGCTCTTATACATTGTAAAAGGGTGGTGAGGACCAGGAAATCCAAGATGGCCGCCATTAATGGTCAATCCATATAAAGTATGTTCAAATTACTATAAGACAGTATCATACATGGGTGTAAAGACACATGTTAGCATGCAAATTACTCATATGCTACTGTGCATCAAATTAGCATACTACATTGACCACTTTGAAGCAAAGTTCAAGGTCATGTCAAGGTCAAAGTATGAAAAATAAATGAAAAATACTATTCCTGGTTGTGATAAGTACCACATACCAGTAGGTCATTGATAAGGTGTACACATATAAATTGGTGGAGTTGAATACCTCTTTTGGTCTTGTATAGACGTACTTGGAGGTTGTTTAGAACACCATAATTGCATTGAATTAGTGTAATTATTGGATGTGGGTACCCCTCTACTCCTGAAATGGGTGTATGAGATGGAGGCAAGTACGGCAATGTCATAGGGCAGTGGGTTTATTGGGTGATGATGAATACCCCATAGGACATTGAATTTGTGTATTGTTTGGTGCTTGGTGCCCTATACAGCCTGAAATGAGTGTATTATGTGGATGAGTATATTCCACAGGAATTTGAATTAGTGCATTTGGTGGTGGTGAGGAGTACCAAATACTTCTTTAAAGGGTATAACGTATTATGTGGTGGTGATCAGTACCTAATGTGGCATAATGTACGTGTAGGGGGAACTTAGTGATTGGGTGCATTTGGTGCAGGTTGTTATCCCATAGGGCATTGAATTGGTGTATTATATGGTGGTAAGCACTCTATATTGTCTTAAATGGGTAAATATTTGGGTTGTGAGTATGTCATATGGCCTTAAACCAGTGTAATCGGAGAATAGATAGATCTCTTGGGGATGTGAATGGGTGTATTTGGTGGTACTTAGATACCCATCCATGCCAAATACATTGTACATTCATTCAATGCCCTGTAGGATAGACACCACCACCTAAAACGCCCATTTCAGGCCTTTTGGGGCACCATCCACTAAGAAATACACCTATTCAGTGACCTATGGGATATTCACCGTGATTAAATTTACAAAATCAAGACAAAATCACTACCACCAAATAAACACATTTAATACCTACAATGAGACGCTAGTACTCAACACAACCAAATTTACACATTCAATATCATATTGGGTTTTCTTTACCAATTAATACACCCAATCAATTGTATTTGTGGAATTCAGTTCGGGCCATTTGGGTATGTATCATCCCCAAATACACCCAAATGACATTCTCATAACCCATTAAGTCACACACTGCCCTATAGTGAACTAAAGAACTAAATAATACACCCACTTCAGGCCATGTGGTGTACCCACCACCACAAAATAAACCCAATCAATGCCCTATTGGGTACTCATAAGTACCTGGTACTCCCATTCAATGTTCTATTGGGTACCTACGTCCACCTTATACACCCATTCAATGCCCTATGGGATACTCGCCACCACCCAATACACTCATTCAATGCCCTATGGGGTACCCCCACAACATAATACACTCATTCAATGCCCTATGGGATACTCTCCACCACCTAATACACTCACTCAATGTCCTATGGGGTACTCCCCATCACATAATACACTCATTCAATGCCCTATGGGGTACTCGCCAGCACCTAATACACTCATTCAATGTACTATGGGGTACTTGCCACCACCTAATACACTCATTCAATGCTCTATGGGATACTCGCCAGCACCTAATACACCCATTCAATGCCCTATGGGGTACTTGCCACCACCCAATATACTCATTCAATGTCCTATGGGGTACTTGCCAGCACCTAATACACTCATTCAATGCCCTATGGGGTACTCGCCAGCACCTAATACACTCATTCAATGCCCTATGGGGTACTTGCCACCACCTACTATACTCATTCAATGCCCTATGGGGTACTCCCCACCACCTAATACACTCATGCAATGACCTATGGGGTGCTCGCCACCACCTAATACACTCATTCAATTCCCTAGGGGCTACTCGCCCCCACCTAATACACTCATTCAATGCCCTATGGGGTACTCGCCGCCACCTAATACACTCATTCAATGTACTATGGGGTACTTGCCACCACCTTATACACTCATTCAATGTCCTATTGGGTACTCGCCACCACCTTATACATCCATTTAATGTCCTATGGGGAACTTGTCATGGTAATAATTTAAACCAATGTACCCAATCAAGGTACTATAGTGAAATTTCCACCACCTAACACACCCATTTCAGGCCATTTTGGCTACCCACCAACAACAAATACAACAATATACACCCATTCAGTTCCCTTTGGGATACTCACCACCACCAAAAACACCAATTCAATGCCCTATTGGGTAAGCACCACCAAAAAATACACCTACTTAATTTCTTGTGTTGTACTCTAAACCACCAAGTACACCCCATGTAACACAGTGTGAAGACATATTGGGTACTCACCACCACCAACTACACCAGTTCAAAGTCTTTTGGGGTACGAACGACCATATAATACACCCATTTCACGCCACATAGGGCTCTAACCTCCAAGAATCCCCCCATTTCAGTGCCATATAGGGCATTTATTACCACACCAATTCAATGCTCCGTGGGGAAATAACCTGCACCATAATTTGAAATACACTCATTCAAGGCCCTATAGTATAGTGATACTCACCACCACCTAATACACAATTTAAGGCAATTGGGGGTACCCGCCAACACTAAAATACACACATCCAATGTCCTATGGGGTAATCATCATCACTAAGTAAAGTTGATAAACCCACTCAAGGTCCTTATAGAAACTCACTCTTTCAATGTCATATGGGTTACTCCAAACCACAAAGTACACCCACACATGTCCCATCGGGTACTCACCACCACCAGACACACCCATCCAATGTCCTAGGGGGTATGCACCACCTACTTACACGGCCTCGCAGGCCGCATGGAGCACTATCTACCAAAAAGATACTAATTCAGCAAAGTACGGGGTATTCATCACGTGACCCAATACACCCATTCAATGCCTTATGTCATACTCACCACCATCGAATACACTAATTTCAATATCGGGTACCCACCACCACCACCAAAAATACATATGAAGTGTCCTATGTGGTATGCAACACCACCTGGTACATTCCATTTTAGGCTATATGGGACACAACCACCAAACAATACACAGATTCAGTGTCATAATATTAGTATTCTTAACCATCTAATAATCCCAATGACCAGTATGGTACACACCACCATCTAATATGCCAAGTTCAAGCCTTAATTGGTACCCACCACTACCAAATACACCAATTCAATGTCATATAGGGAACTGCACCAAATCCATCTATTCAATGCCCAATACATATATTCACCACCACCAAATACGCGTACACCCATTCAATGATCTACTGGTACAAATTACCACCAGGAATCGTATTTTTCATTTATTTTTCATACTTTGAACTTGGCATGACCTTGAACTTTGCTTCAAAGTGGTCAATGTAGTATGCTTATTTAATGCACAGAAGCAAATGAGTTTTTGCATGCTAACATGTATCTTTACAGCCAGGTATGATACTGTCTCATAGTAATTTAAACATACTTTATATGGATTGACCATTAATGGCGGCCATCTTGGTTTCCTGGTCCTCACCACCCTTTTATAATGTACGACAGCAGGTCTATACAATAATTTATCGTTACATAAGGACATTTTGGTATGAATCAGTTCTTGATCTACTTTTGTGGCCACCTCACCTGAAAAACAACTGTTTAAATCCTGCTTAATGCTATACAAGGGACATTATATATTACGGCGGCCATCTTGGACGCCATCTTGGATTTATCTGGTGAATTTAGACATGAATAATATTTTTTGAATGCCAATATAGATGTATCATAATAATAAACATTTTTATCACAGACACCTGTTGTAAACATTCCAGAATACATGAGTGCATAATTCTTGTATAAAAATGGTGGGTGGGGTAAGAAAACCACAAAGTACAAGATATACTGTATATCTCCATTATTTGAATGCCGGTGTGTTCCAAAGTAGTTTAATTTAAACTGTTGAATGTAAACCTTCATTTAAATGATCAATTTGGATAGTTTTTGTAAATAAATGCTATACAAACAAAGAAGATACCAGATGAAAACGCGTTTTAAGTCATTTTTACATTGGTTTTACCTGTAAATGACCTTGACATTGACCTTTGAAGATTCTAAAAATATTTTAGTTAAAAAGAGTTATGCTGTGTCTATCACAATTAAGCAAAGTTATTTCAAAAAGTTGCATCATATTCCTGATATTTTCATAACATTAATATTAAGCTAATACAGTCAAATAGGCGGACATCTTGGACGCCATCTTGGATTTCTTGGAACGCCACCACTTTTGGCAATTTATGCCGGCAGTCTCAGATACTATGGACTTACCCGAACATTTTGGTATATGACATGTCTTGTTAACAGAGAGGTCCTACCTACTCCTAAAATAGAGGACTTTTTTGGCAATAGTCACCCTACCACTAGCTGCAGTTGTTTCTGTAGAGTGTTGCTTTTGGGTTATACTGACGAGACAAATTTTAATAATAAAACGATAACTACGAACCGGACAGGGAAGTTAGCACTCGGCAGAAACAGCAGTGCACGATAGCCACACTGAAACAGAGCGCACTAAAAAGAAACACCAAACATGTCAAATAAAGTACAAGTCATTAGGACGACCACAAAAATGAACAAGAAAAATGAAACTTAACAGTTATTAAATTACGACAACGTATGCTGATAGCCGACCACATAAGCCAATCAAACATAACCGGAACAAGAGACAGCAGTAGACACGAACACATCACAAGGAACACCACAATCATACCCCACTTAAACAATTCCTAACATAATATTGATGCAGTCTTTTACTGGACCTACGAACATGCGGAGTGGCACATACAAAATGAACACCTTAACAAAAAGGCATAGTTGCGACAACGTTTTGTAATTTACCACATTCTATAAAGCGGACAATACAGACATAAAATAAGATTGGTTAACTTAAGGCTTCAAACTACGGTACGAACAGTGACAAATGTTCAAACGTTGTATGGTGCATTAAAATTCGCACTTACCCTACCGATACATTATTAGACGTTATGGAAATTACATTAATTCGACATCCACCGAGATTAGAACATGTTCGAATTTTTCATGTAGTCTAGAATTTCATTTGGCATCCGTCAATTATTATTTTGTTAAAATGTTACTCTGCACTTTAATGTGTTTTATAAGGTTAATAGAGCTACAGGGAAAAGTAAGACATTTTACAAGAACGGACAATTTTGTCGGTTAATTTATATTAGTGCAACATTTTCTGACTTGTCCTGGTGAGTCATTTTCTAAATTATATTAGATCGTCTGGAATTGGTTTTAAGGTTTCACATATATCATTTACCCACAGAAAATTCAACATGTCTGAAGTTCTACCACTCTCATGGACTATCTCACAGACGACGTTGAGTTCAAATAGAAGTTTATGGTATTGTTGGCTACGAAGTTTTTTGAAACATTTATTAAAGAAGTAAATTTAATCTTACGTAAACTTATTCGTCGTGGTTGTAAGAACTGAAACAATTTATGGCCTCTAAAGCATTGACCTTATATCTCGGGGTGTCTCTAAAACATTAGACGTCCAGTACCGAATAAATGCAATTAACTTGTGAAGTTTGAATACTTTAGGTTGTATCGAAATCTTATTGTTCAGCCAAAACTAATTGTAACGGATGGACGGAAAGTCTGGTGAACACATTGTGGAGACATGATCACATTGTAATACACGGGTGTAAACATAAATCATAAACTCACTAAGTTCGATGAACTGTTTTTGAAATGGTAAGAAAGAGTCCTGACATTCAAGAATTAATATAACAAATATTACATTGAGACAACAATTGCTTAGTCATTATCTAACCACAAAGCAACAAAGTATAACGATATGATAATATTTTGTCTGTCTCATAACTGTATTTTCTGTTTCAATTGCAATTTCTTCTTTGGGTTGATGTTTTATCCTCTCTTCAATTTGCGCTTCATATTCCCTGGATCTATGTTTGAATGTGTTGCTTTATCCCAACCAATCCCGTTTCTTCAGCTCATTTATATCGAATGTCGAGACAGGCACTTCTAAAATATATTTAATGGTACATTCAAATGAACAAAAGTCGATGGTGGCGCAGTTGTCAATTAGGCAAAGTTAATCATAAGTTTTTACTGACAAAATACTCAAAATTTGTTACATTCTGATGTCTGTCACTTATTAGGCCTATATTTGAAAGTTCAACTGTTACTCTGGATCTTAATGTGTTTTGTAAGGTTAATAGAACCTCAAAGAAAAGTAAGACATTCATCATGCAATCATATTTGGTATCAGTGTAACATTGTTTCACTTGTTCCTTGCGATTTATCGTCTAAATGCCATTAGATAGTCTGGAATGTTTTTATATACGGGCGATACAAACAAATTAGCACAAAAAGTTTACATTTTCCTAAATGCCATCACTATCAGGAGACTGTTATACGAGTGCATTGGTATGCGTTGCATAAACTTTCCAAGAACAAGATAGGTAAATAATCGAGAATAATTTATAAATATCAATCCATTTTATTCTGGCTCCTCTTCATGTAGTGTGTGTCGTTTTGGAAGGTACGAATCGATAGGGAAAAGTTGAGACGCTCCGACTGTTTTCGTAGCCTCGCACTGCGTGATAGTCACACGTTGCTCAGCTATTTAAGTCCATATTCGTGTGGGATATTCCCCAGTGTGCAGCACACCGCTTAGCAAATCCCACCCAACACTTCTTTGATCTTGGTTTGTCAGTATTGCTACTGTCTCCAGTACTTTGATATGATTATACTTTGATATGCTAATTATTGTATCAATGATGCTGCCGAGGTTATTTGTGTTGCAACTACAAGACTACTGAATCATATCGCTACATTTGTTTCCCAGAATGGTAATCCCCCAAGCATAAGTAAGATCGAGACTCTCCATATTCATAAAGTCGATCATTCTTCAGTTAAAACGTGTTATATCTGTTTATTGTAATATATGTTTTTCCCAGTTCTTTTACGTCACACATACGTGTATAATGCTGTCAGTTAACTTTTCAATAGTAAACAAGAAATGATTTACAATCATTTTATACAAATTGATATGTTTTATGGCTAAGATGAGATCGCTGTATATGTATTTCTTCATTTTATTACTTTCATTAGCTTGTTTACCATTACTTCACTTACGACCAGCTAAAACACATGATGATCAAGTCATGCGAGGTTTTGGGAGTCGCAATTGACATTTAGTATCCTTCACATATTATCAAGTTAAAACGACAGTATAGACGTTAATAAATCTTAAGGTTAATTAAGCCACAGAGAAACGTTAGACAGACATTGAGAAAGAAATGTTAGTTAATCCCAGGCTAGAAGTGAACATAAGCTGACTGATCTGGGTGATTTATCGTATGAACGACAATTAAATCGTCTGGAATGGTTTTAATTATAGGGTTTTCACACACATACGATAGCACAAAACGTACTTATTAAGTAAGTAGAAAGTAGATCAATATTGAGTAATGGCGCACATATATCTGATACAATATGATATAAAAGCGGCTATAAGGTTTATTGAAACATATAATGAACGTTTTAAATGGTCAATCAAAATGGTTCTTTCCACCAGATAAAATACAACGAGTGCGGTCTCTATGTTGTGCATGCTGTTAATATAGTGATAATTGGCTTAGCTATATTTGGCTGATTCTCTTGGCAACATAAATAGACACGGCTATCTTACCGGAAAGTATTCCTGTTCATTCGATAAATGGAACAATTTCACGCATTATTAGCTGTACAATGATCGATTTAAAACGTATTCTCAAAATACTCGCATCACCAGATATCAACTGTGTAAACAAGTTAGTGGCCACGACGCGTGCGGCAAGGCTCCAATCTTTGATAAATGTATTGAATCTAAGGTTGAGAAATTAAATCATTAATAATATAAGTTGGTTTTAAAATAAACATGGAATGCGACTTTAGAAAATTCAGGCACCCCTCTGTTAAATGTCGATCTTATTTGCTTCCATTTGTGGTATATGTAGACACATTCAGCAAACATTCACTTATAAAGCTATTTAATGGACTCAGAGATTCAAACTAATACTTCTTGGTCCTTACATAATGATAATTGCTAGAATGAAGCTGGGATGTTACAAAGAATTTATAAGTATTGATCGATATTTAAGTCCTTTATATGGCGATATCTGATGAATTAATTTAAATATTAAGTTTCTGAACCGAGTGTGTTGGGTACTGTGTCTTATTGTAGTCTGTGTTATTTCGTTTTTGTGTGTTCTTTTGTGCCTTTCGTGCTCGGCTGTTTCTGTAGGTTGTTATCTTCCATGTCTGATTTTTCATTATCCCTTTTCATTGAAATTTGGGCGAATAATAATACTTTTTGACTCAATAATATCCAAGCCAAAAGATGAAAGCATTTGAAATAAAATATGTTTGCGTATACAGAAAGGATATCAAATATTCAAAGCATTAATGACATTTGATATCATTATGACTTACATCAATTGTTGATACTGGCTGAGCTGTTTCTCTATTCGACATAATTCGTCAACCTTTATAGCAATGTCAGCAATCATTCGTTTCTCTTGTTTTACCGGAAATCATTCTAAATCATTCGATATGGAACATCACGCATTATTAGCTGTACAATGATCGATTCTAATCTCCGACCATGAAACCTATTCCGCAATCATAACTGTATTGTAAGCAAGAAATAACAACATGTCACACTTGAAGTATTCCATAAATTCAACGCTATATTTTCCTACAATGTTTAAAAATTCAATTTTACACATACTTTTGACTTCTAAGCACACGATACATGAAAATCTTAAGATTTATATAAAAAAACGACTGTTTAAAATTGAATGGTACCTTATAATGTCCTGATCGATTATTTATTATACGAAAGCTAACACATGGTGATTAAGTCATGCGAGGTTTTGTGAGTCTCAATTTATATTTGATACCCGTACATAATATTAAGTTAAGAGGACATTGTGGACGTTAATAAATCTTATAAGTTAGTTACGCCACAGGGAAAAGTAAGACAGACATTGAGAAGAAAATGTTGGTCAATCCCAGGCTATAAGTGATCATAATTGGACTGATCTGGGTGATTTATCGTATAAACGACAATTAAATCGTCTGGAATGGTTTTAATTATAGGGGTTTCACACACACACGATAGCACAAAACGTACTTATTAAGTAAGTAGAAAGTAGATCAATACTCCGGAATGGCTCACATACATCTGATCCAATATGATATAAAAGCGGCTATGAGGTTTATTGAAACATATAATGAACGTTTTAAATGGTCAATCAAAATGGTTCTTTCCACCAGTTAAAATACAATGTGTGCGGTCTCTCTGTTGTGCATGCTGTCAATATAGTGATAATTGGCTTAGCTATATTTGGCTGATTCTCTTGGCAACAGAAATGGACACGGCTATGTTACCGGAAATTATTCCTGGTCATTCGATACATGAAACAATTTCACGCATTATTATCTGTACAATGACCGATTTAAAACGTTTTCACAAAACACTCGCATAACCAGATATCAACTGCGTAAACAAGTTAATGGCTACGAGCTGCTGCAAGGCTTAACGGTATGGAATTTAAGGTGGCGATATTATTTATTAATAAGATAAGTAGGTTTGAAATTAAGAAGTGAATACGTAACATACTTAAGAAAATTCAGGCATTCCCTCTGTTAAATGTTTTAGGTTCAGGTAGGTTGATCTTATTTGCTTCCATGTGTGGTATATAGTGATACATCTTCGCCAGGAATCCATTTTTGTAACTATGTAATAGACTCAGTGATTCTAACTAATACTACTTGGTCCTTACATAATTATTATGGCTTGAATGGACCTGTGATGTTACTAATAAAATGTAAAGTATTGATCGATTTTTAAGTCCTTTACACAGACGTCTATGTCGATATCTGATAAATTAATTTGAACATTTAGTTTCTGAACCGAGTATGATGTGTATTGTGAGGATAAGAATAATCTTTAAACAATAATATCCAAGCCGAAAGATTTAAGCATTCGAAATAAAACATGTTTGTGTATGCAGAAGGAATATCAGAAAATCAAAATATTAATGATATTTGATATCATTAAGACTTACATCAATTGTTGATACTGGCTGAGCTGTTTCTCTATACGACAGAAATCGTCCACCTTTATAGCAATGTCAGCAATCATTCGTCCCTCTTGTGTTACCGGAGATCATTCCAGATCATTCGATATGGAACTTCACGCATTATTAAGTCTACAATGGTCTATTCTAATCTCCAACCTCGAAACTTTATCCACGATCATAACTCAAGTTATTCGCATCACCAGGCATCATTATTCCTAGACATAGTATTACTCCCGTTGTTAAAGGGAAGATCTGGCAACTTGTTTGGAAATAATTGACGTTGAAATATATGTTTACAAGACGAAAATAAACAGCAACAATACATTCAGAACACTGCGTTAACAAGTCAGTGACCATGAGGTGTATATGATAATGTTTAAACTCAAGGTTTATTAGCCAATGCTCGATAAGTCAATATTTCTAATCCTTTGGTTATGTTTTGTCTGTCTTTGATAGACTATCACTTTAATGCATTGAATTTAAGGACGAGATATTTTAGTCATTTATAAGAATAGTTGGTTCGGAATTAAGAAGGGAATGCGTTACTGAGTTTAGAAAATTCAATCAACAAATAGAGCTTGCATATATAATTATATCCACAATACGACAAATAAACTAAACTACTATTCAAAGCATATGCAGCAAAATTCTAGAATGCTTCCTATATAATTAATAGTACTGACTCGTCTAAAATTAGACAAGAAAACACCAAACCGAGTTTGTTGCGCACTGTAAATAATGACATTAGGGCTTCCATGACAAGAGGCATAAATTAAAGATGATTAGATTAACTAAATGCATAGGTTCAGCTTTTTGTATTATAACGTTCTTATTTTGAAATGCACTCTTTAGAAAATGCTGGCATCATAAACAAGAATAATGAAGAACCCGTATACGAACACTTATCAAAGAGAACCGCAGAAAAACCGCATTGGACAAAACTTTTTTTATGTCTAGCCTACTACGAGTACTGAAGCAATATGGAAGCAAGGCATCAAGGAAGTGGTGAATGTGGTAATTTGCTGAACAAGTGGTGGTGAGCATTGTAGATATACGAGTAATTCGAATCATTAATACGTAATGTTATGCTTTTTATAACCTGGTCAAATGTGTGTCCTAGTAAATAAAGAGATGTATTGGGTAAGACATGAAATAATAACAAATCAGACAGGTAAGGTATCATTGAACAGAAAAAAGCAGAGCACGAACGGCATAAAAACACAGATCACAAATACAAGCCTCAACAGGACAACCACAAAAACGAACAAAAAGAACTGAACAGCTGCAAAAACTAAAACGTAAAGTACGTTCCACTGTATCTTCTAACAAGGTACTAAATTGGCTTTAACAGGACAGACAAGTGGTTCCCGTCCTTCATTACAGGACTACGGTAATCAACATCAATAACAGGTGTGTTAAATGGTATTAAGTTTCTTTACAATCTACGATTGTAATTACTGGAAACTAGATTATACAATTAGCGCATTTCTAGTGAATTTTGAGTTTGGCACTCCTGCAGAAAATATTCCAACTATAAACATCATTATCTAATGTAACTTAACGGTTTATGTACGACAATAGTATACGTGATTTTAATTATATGAACTTAAAGTTCTTGTTGTTGTAAGTTATATAAGAACGTCACCTCACTAATTCGTTATACAGCGGTTTTGTAGTAGACAATAGAGAGGTTGCGATTCGAACTTGTACGACTACGTGTACGCGTAGCTACCCGTACATGTATACGTACGCGTTGCAATTAAAATTGGCTTGCGAAACACAACGTGTGCGTGTAACATCACATGGCAGTTTTAACACGATTTATTCGTGAATCGATAATTAAGTGTTTATATAAACTCACTGAGACTACCGGTGATAAAATATTGGGTTTCCCGTGCATACGCATACCTGTGTGACGTAGTACACATTATATTTTCGTCTGTCACACGTCCTTTACTTGTAGAAACTTCACAAACCTGGATGACGAAATACCCAAAAATAGTATTCACGTACACATACACGTTACACGTTGCCTTTCTCAACCTCTCTACTAGAAGGGGAGATGACCCAGATATCCATATTGTATGTATTATTTGCAATTACAACTCACACAACGAGGTTAACCGGACCCAATGAAAATTGTTGAGAAAATACAAGTGTGAGGTTTCTACTTTGCAGGCAAATGCCAATTATATAATATATATGGGACATGAAAAAAGTCAATGACACATTAGAACGTAACCTGCCGAACGTTTAAGGTGTCAGAGACAGCATAGCGATCTGCTGATTTTGCCGGACATGCTAGTTATACCAAAAGATAATAGAACCTCGGACAGGGAAGGCAGCACTCAACTGAAACAGTCGACTACAGAAAACATAAAAACATCACATACTACTATTACACGACACAATGCCTGATAACTGAACGAGAAAATGAACTTAACCGCTCAGCCCAAGTCCTAGAGTAATCATTTTAAAGGGTTTAATGCATAGTGTACTATAATCGACGTATTTTATAGGCTGCAATATCGTATCTATGTAGTTTTTATGCATGCAACTGATTTCGTAACCGTGGTTGTTGGAACGCTGACATCTAAACACTCTGCCTCGTTTGTTTCTTTGATAATGCGTAATTTTGATAAATGCTCAATCAACATTCTCGGGAGATGTTTGGTTAAAACAAATTTGTTTGATGAAACATATAACAAAACATTCATTTTCATAAATAAGGGATTGCATACTGTATTTTTTTAGTGTTCTTTGTCGGGTTGCCCTTGTGGCGTGTGGTCGTCCCTTTTGGCTGTTCTTGTCTTCTGGTCCTCGCTCCGGATTGTTTGACTGACTGAGGTGACTGTCTGTTGGAGTGGGATGTGGAGTATTCGCAGCTTTTCAATATATCGTGCTCTGCTGTTTCCTTATTCTCCTGCATCTCCTGTCAGATTATAATTATCTTTGGTGTAGAAAAGTAAGATTATTTAGAAACTCGTTTCTTTAAGATGTTTTATTACTTCTGTTGCAATTAATGGAAATGTCAGTGCAACACTAGGAGCGTAAACAGGTTATTTTCGTATGTTACCGTAACAACATCCGCCATAATTTCATTCACACCATGAATTATTGGTCTAAAGACGGTTACAACATCATTATGGTGAACATAATTACACCGTAGTGAGACGTAAACCGGTTGCTTGAGAGCCATTGATATGAAGATATTGGGTAATTGCTTCCAAGTTAACGTCGAGCTACAATATGACGCAATTTGTTGCAGAAATAGTGCAAAAATCAGCACATTGATCACGCACTGGTATTAATATGTCTAACGATACAAAATAGCTTGTTATCACATAAGGACACTTGTAATTGCTGTTACTATTGATGAAGTTCCAGAGAGCGTTATCTAGGAACTATGGTAGATTTCGATCGATTGGTGACGTGCATCACTATGGTGATGTTCACCGTCTCCACTAGTCAGTTTTGATTCCATACAAAATGTACCTAGGACAAGCACAGTTTACTTATAAGTTCAGAATTTTTTTCGCGGAATTTCGTACACATTAATACTTACAAATGTCTAATTTGTGATATTGAATGACGTCGTTTCCTCATTACAACTTATCACACATACAAGTACGCTAAAAATTACCACGTGTTAAGCACATTAACTACTGGAATAGCAAACACTGTTACCAGTAAATTGTTAATGAATTGAAATGATGTTATAATCTGGGTAACTTTGGTTAGAGAATGGCAATTTTCATCTAAAGAACTGTGAAAGCAAATAACTCAGTCAGTTAAGTTCACGATCTATAGTTACTTGTCCAATTAAGGTACGCTGTCTGACGCCTCCCTATATATAAAAGTTTAGATAAATTGTTTCTTTTACCGGAATGGAAGACTCATGCTAAATGTTTTAACATAATATTATTAGTTAGACGTTTATATACAAAGGCATGGAATGCCTCTCGTTATCATCAATCATACATGTCGAGCACATTGAGAGTAGTTACATTTATGTCACATTTAATGCCAATTCCAACACATTTTATCACACCAATAATAAAAACTCAAATTTTCATAAACATCAAGCTGTAGTATTCCGTGTATTTAGAGTCCAATATCACAAGATTTGCAAAAAGCATTTTAATCTATTTATCCTTGTTTGCATTTGAAGAAACAAAAATGCCCCTCAATGTACCTAATGTTTGGCAATACAGTGCCTATTTTTTCTTGGTTTAACTTTCTCGTATTTGGCCTGCTATTCTCATACTGGCCGTGTTTCGTTCCGTTTTGGCTTCGATTGCCTTATATAACTTAGGCAATTTGCTTGTTATCAAAACTAATAGTATATCGAAAATTATATATGCCACAAAGGTCAACATATTGTTGCCCCGGCATGTACTGGTGTTTTATATACGATAGGTGAAGACAATTGAATGAAAAGTAAAATAATGCATCGTAATAAATGTCTTTTGTATTTATACGTATATCAGTATAACAAACCGTCACAAAACAAAATATCAATCTCATTTAATAGAAAGGGTACTATAATTCAGAGTAATACCTTCTTACTTTAACGTGAAGGTCGCGAGTAATCTTATCAAAGGCTAAGCTGTCATCAGTTGTTCTCAAGGTACCAGTATAACTTTCTTATAAAAAAGTCTCAGTAATCTTACCTTGCACGCATGTAATTATATTATGATATTTAAGACAGGATAATATTCCCAGCTAGGAAAGTAGCTTACACTTTTAATTATTTCCATATAATTAGATAGTTATTTTCAGTTCTAGAAATATCTGGCAAGGTCATTTGAACCATCACAGTACATAACTAAGGTCAAAAGAAGTAAACACTGTGTACGAGTCAATCGCATTGGAATAAGAAAAATAGTCAAATCTATAACGGTTCTGTAAAATCAACACAGTGTTGAATTCCTCACAAACTGCATAGTGAAATATTTTCTAACTTTCTCAGATCAGCAACCTTTACCTCTCTTGCATTTTCGCTGCGAGAAGTTTGACTACAGTTATGGCTGTTTGTCCCTTTTACTGTCTATCTTAATTAAGAAAAACATTGTGTGTTGAACGCCTCACAAACGTTTGAGTAGAATTTTTAAAACTTTCACATATTAACAACCTTGATGTACAGACAGATGACCACAAAGGATGGACTGTTGGCTGGGTCAATCTTTACTAGAATGATAGTCCTTGTTACTTTTACTATATACACCATTATAAAAAATATCATGTGCTGAACCATACACAACCTGTTTGGTGGAATCTCTTTAAGCTTTTGAAAAAATATATTTTGTACAGATGACCATAAAGAATGGAATTTCGCTGAGTCAATTTCTACTAGAATCATGGCCTTTTGTTTCTTTTACTATATATAACATTATGAAAAACCATGTGTGTTGAACTACCCACAATCTCTTTAGTGGAATTTCTTCAAACTTTCGCAGATTATCGATCTCAAAGTAGAGAAGACCGTAATGGATGAACTTTTAGCTGCATCAATATATACCTAGTCGTAAAGAAAGATATTTTATGAGGGAAGGCGGTGTAAATTAAAAACGGTTTCCGCATAACTGGACATCATTGTTTGTTGTGAAGGTGACACATTTGTTGTGATATTTAAGGAACAGGTACAAAATGTATTAAACAAAAATAGTTAGTAAAAATAATGTGCGTCGGCCGGGAATCGAACCCGGATCGACTGCTTGGAAGGCAACCATGCTAACCTTTACACCACCGACGCTCGATATCGTCAACAAATATAAATTTATTCATCACTACATTAACTTATTTATATTCATGTAATAAAACAGCATCGATTGTCGATTTGTCCCTAGGGCGATTTGTGAGCTAAATATTATTTTACCTAGGCCTAAGACTTGTATACATAATGTGCTAGAATGACACTTATTTTATCACAAAGAAGTATATGAATCTATTTGTTATGCATTGTACTCGTATATGGAATAAATATATCATATGTTAGTGCTGAATGTTTTGACACAGTAATAAAGTAGGCAAATCACTCCATCACAATACTAATGTAACATGTACAACTGATATGAATAAGGAAGTTACGGAAAGATATTCAATTGCGTCGAAAATTTTGACTAGTGTAGATTGATGCAAGGACTTCACTTCACGACTCGTGACAACGGAATTTTCATTAATACATTTCTTTCCGACTGTTATATACATGTATGATACATTCTCCCTACTTATTGCGAGCACTGAAAATGCTTACAATTCCTTGTTTACATTCTATAGTCTTATTACACAAAATTAATACTGGTAGTCATATTTACTGAAATAATGGCACTAGCTCGCAAGAAGAGTTTTGTGAATTTAAAAATTGTATTTTTGAATGAAAACAAACGTTAAGTTGTGATTGGTACTTACTGTGGCGACAGGCTTTCGGAGCGGGGAGGTGGTTGTTATTTTTGCACTGTGACTTTTCATTGTTTTCGTGATCCTGTTGTTGATTGTAATCGTCTTTTTCACTTGTGACCGTGACCGCGGCCGTTGCCGTCTTTGTGAGTTTGTTCTTGTGAGCATATATTGTGGTGCCTTGTCGTTTGTCGTCTTGTAACGTTTGTTGTGTTTTTCTTTGCTCTCCACTGTTTCTGTTTAATACCTGACGAATGTTATGATTGACCAGTGCATTCCTAACTGTGGGCTATCGACCATAAATTATTTTATTACATGTGTGGAGGATATGTCTGTTTTTCATCTAAGATTTCTTTAATTTTATTTCTCACATGTAGCCATATAAGTATTTCATTACTTTACTTGTTAACATTTCCACCACCGACGCTAGATATAACCAATAAAGCATTTATTCCTTTCTCGGATCATTTTCGTTTTTCTCGTTACCTTTGTGGTGAGTTGCTTTGTGCTCTGTTGTTCATGTTCAAGCAATGACGAATACTATGGCTGCTAGGTGCACTCCTAACTCTCGGATATTGGTCATACAGCATTTCATGACGTATGTGGATGTAATGTCTGTTTTTCATCTAAAGGTTTCTTTAATTGAATTTCTCACATGTACATGTAGCTATATAAGTATTTCATTACTTTACTTGTTAATTTGATAAATGTGTGTTTACCTGACTATCGATTATGTGTCATACAAGATTGAAAGACATTTTGTGGGTAAAGGCCAACACAATGACATCATCCCTGGGTAAAAGCTCCTTTAATTAGAATCTGTACAGCCAGTACATATGTATAAATTTAAATATTCAACTCAAGAATGGCCCCCGGGACAAAAGTACAATCGATGTTGATAAATAACTTAAAGGTTATTAATTGATGAATTTTGTTATTTATATTCACAATACCGAGCGTCGGTGGTGTAAAGGTTAGCATGGTTGCCTTCCAAGCAGTCGATCCGGGTTCGATTCCCGGCCGACGCACATTATTTTTACTAAATGTTTAACTTAAGCATGTGCTCCAGAAGTCTTTTTAAACAGACCCTACAATGTATGTTAAAAGGAGACAACTCAACTAGCTACTCTTTTTTCTTGAGAATTTTTATGAAATATAATTGAAAAAAGTGGTATTATCCAGTTGGTAGAATGACTAGTTCATCACACATATTATTGACCTATGAATGAGATCATTGAACCTTTACCATGACATATCAAGTCTGCATGCCTCTAAATATATAGCAATAAAATTTTTACGATACAAAAATGCGGCACAAAATTGCTGTGACATTTGATGATAAATCTAATTTAAACATTGTTGAAAGACTAGTAAACACGATCCTAGTAATAAAAATAAAACGCTTACAGATGTAATTAATACCAGACTGTTTATAGAACACGATAATAAAGGGCATAACATAATATCAAGAAAATGATCGGTAAATGTCAAAGTATGACTTTGAAGCTGGTAAGTATAAGTTTCTTTTTTTCTTGTCCATTTCTGTTTTGTCATTTTGACGCGTGCTTGTGGTCTGTCATTTTTCTTTTGTGTGGATTCATTTTGGTTTCCTTCATGCATTGCTGTTTCTGTTGAGTGCTGCCTTTCCGGTCCAAATCGATATAATCTTTTTTACTGATCGTAGGTGGTATAGTCCAGAGAGTTTGACACGACTCTCTACCTTCAACTTGCATAATTTAACAGCTGATATATTGTCTATATTTATAATCCCGGCTGTATGTTTTTATAAGCGGGGAAATTTATATATATTCAACGCAAGAACCTTGTAATATATTCATGCATTAAGGTCAGGATCATGTCTTATTCTCTGTGCTATGCTGCACGTCGCAAAATGGGAATACACTTTGATATGGTTACAACTGTATTTAATAATAATACAATTGATATGTACATTCTTCTGATAACTTTTTGTTTTCGAGTTTCTGGAATACGGAAAAAAATGCACAGTTACGCAAAGTGGAACTAATCATATTCAACACGTGATTTGAATAACACAGGGACCTTGAAGCTTTGATATTGTAACTTTCAAGAAAAGTACAAGTACTCTATTAACCTAGTTTCTTTGCAACAATGACAACATATAATGGTATCGTAAATTGCACCATGTTCACGTGATGTTTTATTGTCTCTTTATTTCATGACCCTAGTGGTGTCGTATTAAGCAGATGATTATTTTTTACTCAGTTATTCTCGCAAATTGCTCATTCATATAATTAAAACTGCTTTTGTTTGAAATGTTGTGTTAATGGATTTTGTTTAATTAAAATGTACGTGACAACTACAATTTAAAGTCGCCGTTTCTTTATGTAATACAATTATATATTCGTTACATTGTCAACTAACATGATTTTTTCTGACAAGTTTGATTTTTCGTCTGCATAACATACATACGTAAAACTAATACACAATACAAATTGTCCGGGAAAATATTTTCGTGCATTGCGTCATTATTCTTGTCAAGCTAAACCCTTCAAATACAAAATGTGACAACAAGTCAAAATAAGAAACCTTTTGCAATGTCACATAGTAATAAGAAACGTGACAATAAATACGTGTGTTGACATTTGCAATTTTGTTTTGTCTACAGCCCCTATATCTTTAAAACTATAGATTATTGAGCCGTGACTGCACTTAAAGCTATATACATTATATAGTACATATAGTATATATAGCTAAAGCTTACGGCTCAGATATCAAATTCTATTTATAGTAAATCACATTAAGCTGACACTTGTCAGACTTGAACGAACATAGCCTCCGAATCTCGTTTTAATGTGATCAGATTATACTTATTTCTTCAAGGTTATGGAATAAAGCAGGATATGGAGTAAGTCAGTTACTGCAAAACTTCAGAATACAATATGGAAATAAAAGTAGAAATATTGGAGTATTATAATTATCGATATATTCGATCCTGAGAAAATGCCATAGTCCCCCAATGTTTATGTTATTGTATTCTACAAGGAGCGTCATGAATAAATTGTCACTTTCTTGGTTAGACAAATCGCTGGCTTAGAATGAGAAGGTTAATGTACAAGACCGATATTTTGAGAAAACAAGAAAAAACTGTCTGAAAATTACTCTTTATTTATATTATGGAAAAACAAGCTTTTTCAAATTCAGTTTTGTCAACATGACATGTTCCGATTTTCAAGACAATAGGCTCATGAAAAAGCGCCTTGTGGTGCAGATTTCAAACCTGCACGAGTATTATAATGACGTAAGTAGCACTTCACCTTCTAAGCCAGCGAAATAAGTTTTCAATTTATTCATTCATTGTGCTATCAAGGGAAAATGCCAATCGATCATATTCGTAACCGAATTAAAAATCTGCGGTTATAATCAGACTTCACTTGCGATTTATGTTCCAATTAAATGCCCGGTTGCTCACAATTAGAATTCTCTTTTCTGTATGATTGACATTAATTGGATATGTGTTACTGGTATTGGTGTCATGTTTAATTCTAGTTAAATTCTAGAAAAGGTAAGATGTGATCATTTGATGAAGTAATATGTTAAAATCTAGATAATATTCGGCGAAACAAAAATATAACAACAAATCAGGGAAGACATCACTAAATAGAGGCAACAGCCAAAAAAGAAACACACAAGGAAGAAAATTAAGTTTCAGCGACAAGAACAGAAAGGAACAAGCAAAAATGAAACTTAACAGCTTCAGAGTCCTTCTTGTATGTGTTCATTTTGTTTAATAAAAGTATATGCGAGTGTTATAACACTATACGTATGTGCTATTTTGATCGACCGTGGATAAGACGGCCAGGTCTTGGTGGCATTACATAAAAATATATGCATATGACGTACATTGGTGACAAATGACTTTGTGTTGGTGGAACCAGGGAGTGGGCTGAGTCTTAGCCAATCAGAATGGTGGGATTTGCCGATTTTGGAATTAATTGTCTTTTACATACTATGCGTTGTGCGTTGCCTACTATGTGTGATTGGTAATAATCATTTTAGTATACATATGCTGAACACCGAGCAGGCGAACGTTATATAACCACAGGGTCATCGAGTACGGTGTGCGATAGTACAGGCATTGTCTTAAGCCTTTATATTGTTACTAAATATATGATTGTCTATATGTAACTAGGTAGTTCAGTCTTATTTTACAGCTGAAACTAGGTCATGCGGCCTTTTACAACTGAAACTAGGTCATTCAGCTCTTTTATACCTGAAACTAGGGAGATTAGCTTTTTCAGCGAAAACTAGGCCATTCAACTTTTTATTGTGTTGAGTTTTACCTTCCCTGTCTGATTTTCTATTATCCTTTTGCTTTCAGTAGTAAAACAAAAATAAAACGCATTTGCAAAAAGATGGTATAAATCCTTTCTTGCAGGCGTTAAACTTTTTCGCGTTCGATGATTTCTCATTGATGACTCATGTATGATGATTCAGCGTATTTTTATATTCAAAGTTTAAATGTTCAATCTCTAACGTGTCCGGGCGCATCGCACACAGGAAAGTATAATTACAACTATTCACTTGCTTTTTCTTGCAACATTATGTAAATGTTTGCATGTTTAAGTGTTATAATGAGCATCTTCAAGCGTTCAGTTAAGAGCAACGGAGCCGATGAAATGGGCGTAACAAAGCTGAGTATCATAAGGCACGAACATCAAAACTGCGATATTTTGTAACGGTAACATACGGTTACACATAGAGCAAATTCTCGGATATACGAGGGCTTTGAAAAACGTAAAATTAAAATTTCCAACAAAAACGTGTTAACAATTTAATATTATTCCTTTTACATACTGTACAAACTGAAATTTAAACCTCTCATTATAAACATTGGCTTTCCTAACATTTTAAAAGTTCGACATGATCGGATCAACAACATTTACTTTTTCCACATGAACATTTTAGACAACATATCAATGTAGATCGACGGAATTGACCCGGGACTGCCTAAACTCGGGGAGCTTTTTGCGGGTACCAATTTTAGGGTGGACATACCACGTGACTTTGACTAAGAATGCAAGTAAAAAATATGTCAACAAAAAGTAAAAAACAACCGTAACTATTTAATTCTTTGACCGATTTCAACGATACATATTCGATGCTCAAACCGAGAATCAGTACTTTTCATGCAATTTAAAATGTTTCAACAGAAGGTCATGGTCTTTGTCCGAAACTGACCCAAATGCCCTCCATGCAGTTGGTAGGGGTTCGGGCAAAAACTGTGACCCGTTGCACAAAAATATTCAGTTGCATTGGTAGTGCTTATTAGTGAAATCGGTCAAGGAATAAAATACTTACGATTGTTTTTAACTGTTTGTTTACTTTTTTATTGAAGTCTTAGTCACATACCACGTGGTATATCCACACTGAATATGCTTACACATGTGACAGGGAAGGAACCAAATTACCAGATCTGTATAAAATGGCGAATAATGAGATTTGGTGACTTCTAAGGCCCACATGGAAGATTGGGAAACAAAATGTGTAGCATCGTTTAAATAAAGTCTTTATTTATTATTTATGTTTGAAAAAGTATTGAACGTGTATTGTTGTTTCAAAACAACTTTTCCCATTACCATAGAAAATCAATCATGTAACGCGGTTATATGGTATATTTTGCTTGCAATGGTAGTGCTTCAATGTCGGACAGAAATTGTCTGATTAGTTCGTTTACTGTTCGAAACCAAGAGTACATGGAAATTATGTACAACAAGTACCAAGATAGCATGGAATCTCGTTGACAGAATTTTATGACACGATCAATTAGTAAACACACTCTCACTTGGGTGAAAATGTATGCTATCTATAGTAACAACGGGAAGATATCGCCGTATCAACTTCTTTATTCCAAGGCTAACAACATCGATCAACAAAACAATGCATTGACTTAATCTGTTTACAAGAATCGACAGTTCAAGGATGTCGCTTAAAGCGCGTTGGGTTGAACTGTGTTTTATTGAAACATATTGTAGTCGCGTCGGTTAAATTTGCCGAGCGTGACCTTCTGGTAACTTAATATTCCTATTTCTCAAATAGAGATACAATCCACAAATACTGAAAATAATTTGTACTTTTGAATATTTATGTCTGACACTATAAATTCCACAAAAAGCTAATGGCACTCTTACAAAATATAATGATTGTGGAAAACTACCACCGTATTATAATGTTAATCAAGGGAATAAAATTCAATTCAAGTCTGCGCTGACCGAAATTATCAACCGACTTTATCAAGAGTTTTTCACGAGTCTCTTGATATCAGGTTCTTAATTAAGCATCAGACGAAAAAGATTGGCTAGAACGCCGTATTCATCAACAATTCTAAGAGGAGGGAAAATAATTAAATTTCTTCGCATCTTCAACGATTAATATCTTATCTGGTTATAAAGTACCCAAAACATATTGGTTATCAATTGTAACCAATTAATTAAGTTTAATCGAATATCGTTATCTGTTTGTGCAGACACCGCAGGAAACCTCACAAGGACAAGATGTATTTTACGACGGAATTAATTGTGACAGTGTCATCTATATGTTGTTTACGAGTTGTCAATAACATGACAACAACCCCATGTACAATACTCAGTGCATCTGACATGGATGACCTCTAAGCGGACGATTTCTTCTATGACAAATTCGTATACGATGATGCTATGCTCACGTTTTTATCACATAAACCTCGTAATCTTCCATGAGGGAGCTCAACACAGAACAATGTTCTCCAACGTGTGTGATAAGAAATGCGTGACGTCACCAGCTTTTTGGCGCGAAAAGGTAACGTCACCGGCTTAAACTCGTTATTTCTGACATTGTTTTGACCCGATAACTATAGAAATATGATACAAAAACCTCCATTTGATGTCAACATATTTTTAACTCGTCACGAAAACATATTTTAAGCATGTTAATTATAACCTGTGATTTTATGACTCGTTTAAGAAATATTGATCTTCAAAGACAACTTATGACGGATTATATAGATACAGCATATATAAAAGTGTACTCCAACTTGTGTATGTATTATTTGTACACCAATATACAATTGTACATTTTATTTCATGTTGCCAAGAAAAATATAGCAAATACACAGTTTAATTTGAATATGAAGGTAAAAGTATAATTAATAATATTGTAAACAATATGATAGACAAGCCACCTTTACATCAAGTATATTTTATAACACTTTGAAGTAGCAACATTAGTAAAAAATACATTAAAATAAACAATAATTAAATTCATTGCATATTTATACACAGAGCTAATTTATTAGAGATGCTATGCAGTTTGTCTTGGAATTGTGCCTTGTATATGTTTTCTGTGCTCTGCTGGTTAAGTTGAGTGCTGCCTTTCCTGTCCGACTGAATATTATCTCTTTGAAAGCTTGTTTGATATTCATTTGTAAGCTATTACATATTTCCATATAGCTCTTGTACCTAAACTAATGACAGTTGATTTAAACAGCTGCAATTAGTGCATCCTTTGATTCACTGCTGACAGCTGAGATAATTGATTCTATCTTTTTTAATTACCACCACATTCTCGATAACAGCTGCTTGATTTCTATCGATGCTAATTATCTTAGATAACAATCTTAAGTTGACTCCGAGATTTCTTCATTTATGATTCCTCCTACAATCAGCGCTAAGAACGATTCTATTCTGCACTGTTTTTCAATTACCGCCTCATTCTCGGGGACAGTTGCTTGATTACCATTGATGCTAATTATCTGAGACTACCAACTGATTTTGACTCCGAGATCTCTTCATCTATGATTCCCCTATAATCAGCACCAAGGACGATTTTATTCTGCGCTTAAATTATTTCATTATACTAATACAATTGTTGACAGAGCCTGACGATTTTGAAAATTAGGTGTTTTTTTTACAAAACATGAATATTGACGCATTACGAATGTGATGTTTGATTTTGCAACAATACACCATAGAGTTGACGATGAAAAAACACTTGTATGCTTTTATGCAATGCTAACATATTACGGAACTGCTGATATCCAGAATCATGGGTCTTCCGATACCTTTGTTTGTCGTGTATTAAACTGTATACTTTCAAAGTGACATTTCTTTATATTAGTATATTGCCAAGCCGCCGAATGAAACTTGCTTTATGTTTGGTTTAATGTTCAATTGTTCAGTCATGCTTCGTTTTCGCCAATTAATAATTGTGCTTTATATAACACGCATCCGAGAAGGCTATTTCACTCATTCGTCCCACAATTGATACGAACTGGCGAAAAGCGAATAATTTCATTCTTGAAATGGCAAATAAAGAATGTATTTTAAAAGTGAGAGTTGTTCGTCGACGTGCTCATTGAAACAACCTTCAATAGTTTCAGTATATAACCCAACTTTCATCAGTAGGGAAGGACCCGCCAGTCACCCGAGCATTAAGGGGTTCGAATAATTGATTGGACGATGGTTGGACAGGTTATGCTCCTCTGTATCATTGGCTTTGGACGACAATGCCATGTGCATGTTGATACTGGTAAGTAATAATTTCCCGGACAATTGCTTAAGTCAAATGACCGCCTTAGTTGCTTGAGCAATTGTGGTAAAATCGGAACATAATATTATTAAACAAATATCCCTAACTAGTAAATAGTGGAAGAAACGATACTAAAAACCATATGCACCGCAAGGCAATGTGTTGTTAACGTGCTGTTTACTTCTTTACTAATTCTATATACAGTATTTTATTGCCAGAACATGTCTCCGTGTAGACCCTTACAAGCCAATAACAGACTTACATGAATTAACTAACGCACGCTCTACTTACGTACATAATGCCACCCACATTACTAATTAAAGCGGAAGATTATTTACCAGCACGTATACACCAATAACCTTCATCAGTCTGTCTAGAAAGCACGTACACCAGTTATTGCTGTGAAAAGAGGGTTACAAGAAACAAGAACTTAAAAGATAAAATAATCGGAGAGAGAAGGCAGCACTCATCAGAAACAGCAGACGAAATACGAAGCAAGATCCAGAAGACAATAACAAACCAAACTGACGACCATACATCAAAAGGACACCCTACAAACTACACTCAACATATAAAGTGTAAATGTGTTGTTGAAAGAAACGAAACATCATGCTGGATAATGAAATTACAAAAGGGCACATACACAATGAACACATTCACAAAAAGACACAGTGGCCAAATTTGTTTTTGTAATATTCTTTTTTAATATAAGGTGGACAATACATACGACGGGTATCCAGATTCAATTGGACTGATGCTAGAGTTTTAGCCATGCTCATATTTATGGACGACAATCCTCAACATTCAACTAATTTTTATGTACTAGAATACTTGTGTGTAAGACGTTTCAAATCCCTCTATTTTTGTTACTACACGTACATGACAGAAGGTTGTTTAAAGGGATTCTGCGCATTAGTACATGTACCAAATATAGTTCTCAGGAGATGGATCAAAATTTGTTTTAATGTAATGTATCATTTGTCTATTGTTATATTTATGTTTTCCACTAAGATGTTTTTAAATACACAAAAAGACTGGCAAACTGTTCAGTTCTAAGTATTAGGACCGTTGTTATTGTTGTTATGTCGTGTTGTCATGCGTCGTTCAATTTTTAGAGTTATGCTGTAATTTCCGTGGGATTTTATTTTTTGTCTATCCTTTCATGTTCGCGTACCTCTTAACTTTTGTTTTTGTCTAGGTTGATACTGAAATAACCTAACAAGTATTTCTAAATAGGTTAACCTTGCTATATCTTTTAATTGCAAACACAAGATCTCAGAAGAGGCAAACAGTGAAAGGATATATCGGTATTTAGACATACAAGAGTAACGACGTAATAGTGTCTATCTTTATGGAAATAACTTATTTGTGAGCAATGATAATAGAACCATCAATGGCGAAATATATGATAAAGCATTACTCAATTTTAAATCACAGAATAACGTTTATTAAGAGAAATGGAGCTCATAGCATTTATAAATAGATACGAAGATCATATTTGCGAATTTCAAAATAGCCATGCAATTTTCAATTCATTTTAATGAGATACATGTCTATGAAAATCGAACATTAAACACACAGGTTTGTTATGGTTAGTTTATACTAATTCATTTAAGGTCGATTGTGAAACAAGTTTTTCCAACTTATATTAAGCACTCTCGACACCTCATTCCTGATGTTATCCATCGCCACGAGGGTATGAGAGAAGAGAAGCCAGTTTCCCTTTTATGCTGAGCGTCTAGCAAGGGAATTTCTGGTACCATTTTTATTTCGTCTTTGGTATGACGCGGCCAGGGATCGAACCCGAGACCTCCCGCGCTCGAAGCGAACGCTCAACCACTAGGCTATCGAGGAGGCGGGTGTTTTGGTTGCCTAGGTGTCTGTCTCACATCAAATACATGTAGATTCCAGGCATCGCATGTAAAGTCTCTATCACATCAACCGCACGATGATTTGGTCGTAAGATTTATATACCGGTATTCCCGAACATGAAAGTCACAATCAGGCCGCAGTCACAATCGCAGACATTTAGACAGATCGCAATTCGCAAACTGAATCAGGGATTTCCCAAATGTGTCCCAAAGGTGGTCGTTGACAAGTGTACGACTGTCGCAAAGCTGATGTGATCTAGGCTTTAGGTGTTTTGAAAAAATGGTTAAATTGACTTACTGCTAACAGACGTATGTAGATCTAGTTAGAAAATAATACGCAGAAATACGTCATTCAGTCTATAAAAAGTATAATTCTATGAACGTCAGTGTCACTTTGCTAATGTGTGTAATGTATTTTTATAGAAGTACATAGCGGTATTTCAACTCTTGTGAGCATCAAATGCATTGTATTTATATTGTTAATAAAATATAATGATACAGAAACGCTATTTCCTTGTATAGATAAAGGCAAATAAGCACACATATGTATGTATATTTAATACCGTTATTGAATCTGTAGTTGTTTTACGTTTAGTTGTCTTCCTTTAAGCCATTACCATTACTGAATTAATAGTTGACAAGAGAAAGTTTGTTGCTCAAAGGAATACTCTCGTGTAACCATAAAATTAATTGTTTATCCCGTGTTTATAAACGGATATTGTTTTATTTACTTGCTTTCAGTCGATAAAAGATCGAGAGTACAGCTTATTTTTAATGGCGTCGCGATATAAACCCAATCAGTCTTATGATGTCTGAGAGCATTTTAACCTTAGACACAAACACTCTGTCACATACCCACAGAAGTGACATAAGTTATATTCTGTGAAATTCGTACAAAGTAATTTACAATGTTTGTGTCAAGAAAACCCAGACAAAATTTATTCATTGATGTTTTACTGAATATATCGGCGTATTTTATAGACGAAGGAGTCATTTTGATAGATGGATATCAAGTTTCTTGGAGTACAATGTATATATAGAAACGATGGCATTTGCCAATGTACCATAATTGTAAAAGTATAATTGCATTTTATTGCTATACTTCAGAGCAAAATAATTTATTTTTTCCATGTGCTTGTCCGAAATTAACCTACATGCACAAGCAATGCAACACAATTCACATTCAAATGTGACAACTAAACGATGTTTTGTGTTACAGATTTAGAAGTTGAAGTAGATGTGCACACTTCAAAGTTTAAGTTGTATTGTCTGCATAAAAATAGCCAGTCGTTTGATATGTTTTTATGGAGTAATAAGGACTTTTATGTATGGACCACATCACGAGCATATGATAGTTTTAATACTTTCAGCATGTGTACAAACAAGTATTCCCTCTTTTTATTACCAAATTGATTGATTCATTTGACCGTTTGGCACTCTTCGTCGTCATGGGCAATAAAAACACAATAAAAATGTTTTTTTTATATTTCCCTGTATTATATTAAACGATTATCGAATGCCAGCTGAATCGATTCAAACTTCGTTCTTAACACATGATATACGTGCAATTATATATAGAACCTGACCTCTAGCCATAACCTTTGGGTATATAGTACAAAGAGTCTATAGTTAAAAGTGCAGTCACGGTTCAATACTCGTTTTCGATCTTTAGCATATGTCTTTCTGAGTCAGCGAGTTTGTTTACAAACAAGACTTGGTTGAAGGTCGATTCAAATCTATTTTTAGAAAAAAGGTCAAGAACTATGAACTTCCTGCCAGAGACAATATATATGACCCAACGATGACCTACTGTGTACTAGTACATTGTATATTGGCTCTAACTATATTTAATTTATTATTTGAACAATTATGTATCCATTCGTTGTGTTTGGTTAAATAAGATATTATTAACCCGGTATATAGAAATTAAACATATGGTACTATAAAGTACATAACGAGAACGATATAATCATCAAACAAACCATTTTACAGCTCAGTAGCTAGTAGAACCAGAATCAATTGACGTGTTTGTAACTTGATTATAGTCTTTTAATTCTTAATGTATGAGGGGATACTTTGGAATAGGTTGAACTTTGTACAACTGTGTCAATACAAATAAAATGACCCCAGTTAGACACATTTAAAACTAACAACCTTGAACTTTGGTCTGCATTGTTGCTCGCCAAGCTTTTGTTTAGACACCACAAGGTTGTTACGTTTACAACTGACACGATTTACGTATTGGAGAAGTTATGAACTTATGCGGCATTGCATGGTGAGTTATGAACTAACGTTGCATTGCATGGTCAGTTATGAACTTACGTGTTTACGCATTGCACATTGCATGTCTACGGTTATATATCTCCACAAGCGGAGAAGATATAAGTCGCTTTAAAAGAACAGACTGGTATAAGCCGTTTAGTATTAATTGCCTAAGAAAGGGTTCGTTAAGCAGTCCAACATAAGGAAAATGGTTGGGAAAAGGTTGTAAAACCGAGTAAAAAAGAAATAATATCAAAGAACAAACAATATACACATTTAGATTAATACACTTGCTACGTTGCACAAATGTCATTGCCAGTATAAGAGGTGTTTGAAATTACATATTACTAATATGTTTATAATTACTTTACGTATTCACAGACGATGTCATTATTTAAAAAGAAATCACAGGTAAGGAAATAGGGAAAATGAGTGTCACAACAAAATGTATTTAGGAGCACGTCCTCACACAAATAGTCCCCAACGCCGCATCGGCCTTCCTCAATACGCAACTGGCAATACTTTACTAGTTTATTCTTCTTCATTAATGAAATTGTATTTCTTTTTTATTCTTTTATTGTAAGATTTACTGGCGGTAAAATAAAATAATTTATTACAGTATGTTGTTTTGTACTATTGCAGTTTGACCTACTTCCTTATTCGTGAACACGTGGTGTATTGTTTGTCTCAATAAAACAATCTAACAAATACGAAACTATTACGCAATGGAACATAAAAAGAGAATAAATCAAACTTGTGTTAAAGTACAATTAAAGGTTTCCTGAAGAATGTACAGCCTAAAGTCATCGAAACTGCTGACGATGGTAAAACAGTTCCTCCATATAATCAAATGTTAGCAAACGTTTCATTGTCAGACATCTTCATTTGGGGGAAAAGAAGTAAATTCATTCAAGATACTCGTAATTGATGTTTTACTTTTCCACTATTCCTCAGCCACAATGGAGAATTTAGATGTAATCATTAAATCCCGTCTGCATCCGTGTGCAACAGACATATGCGTAATAGAAGTAAGTAAGTTGACAATGACTTTTTGCCTTTCTCAGTCACTATACATATTCTTGCATCATATGTTATGTAACTTGATTGTCAAAGCTCCCATGTATCTCATTATAAGAGGTATCTTCTACATGTATAATTTATTACATTTTGATGTGTTTTGCACTAATCGTATAAAGAACAAGGTTAATTCATGAATGGCCGATTGTAGCCTTTTTTGCCAAAAGAATAAAATTGCATGTTCCTATAAATCCACCTAGTGTATATCACCAATACAAATGCGACTAACACTACCTCTAGTTTGGTGGGAAACACTGAAGATCGTTTCTAAAATTTCCAGCGTCCCGACCGAGATTCAAACCAGGGACGTTCGGATTGGTAGTCGAGAGCACTAACAACTCGCCACCGCTCCACTCTCAGCTTATATTATGATTCCTGATATTGAAGAGCTTATATTGTACAAAGCCACGAGAAATGCTCAATGGTCAATGCTTTCGATCCTAGCCCAATGTTTCTTAATTATATTGTTTGTAATAAATTTGTCCGAAATAAATTATGTTAAAACTGAATTATCAAAGGAAATCAAACCAATCCATATCGAAAAAAGAAATATCCCCACTCTCCGTTTTCTAGAATATTATGTGACCACACTTATATGAATGCTCCTGTGTGGTCCTCTTCTAGCGTAAAATGAAATTACAGTGGCTTTCTTGTCAATATTAGACTAAATGAAAAATGAAACTACTTGTTGTAATCGACAATGTTGTTGATGGGAATATTATACGTTTGTAGTTTATAATAAATTCGATATAAATAAAGCAGTAGCAACTTCCTCACAAAACTGTGTCTGAGGTTTATAAATAACTTATTACATGGTAAACAAACATTAGTCTAATTTTATACCGAATAGATTTGGCAAAGTTTGTAATTGATTTTTGTTACAAAAATTTTATTACTGTAAATCTAAGCCGGGGAATTTGACGTGAGTACATAGGGTAGATGTAATAAAGCGTCTAAATAATTGACAGTCAATAACGTACAGTTTGATATATGAGAAGAATTTAGTAAGACGTGTAATAGCTAGGATTTAGCGACAGTGCAATGTAAGAACATGTGGTATTTGATCTAAAACAGTACGTATTATTCAAAAGACAATAAAAAGTCATCAAATTATAGTACTAAAAACTGTAGCGCACATACAATCCAAAGCCACACAGATACGGCGGCAGTACCTAGCCACCCATGCAAAGATCAGACAGAATGAAACATCCATGTCCCCCAAAAAAAGATATTTCAAGTAAGCCTTTATACTCACACCGCAATGAATGACACTGTGGATTTTGTATTTCGTGCAGTATTAACTATAAAGAGAGATAATTATGAATGGTGACTACACTAAGTCTTGTCATTTTGACCGGGGCTACTTTCATGTAGAGTAAGCAATTTGCACATCTTTTCGTTATTTTTGTTCCTTTTTGCTCTGCTGTTTCTGTTGAATGCTACATTTCCGGACCGATTTGATATTATCTTGTAGCAACAGCATGTTTACGAACAATGTCGGAACATGCGGTTTTTGTTATGGTTTCGATGTTTTCGGTGTTTTCGGTCACATGCTCCTCTTGTGTGAAAACAATCATTGTTGAACTGCAAGTTAGTACTGACTGATAATTAATACAATTCCACTAATCTAAAGAAATAATTCCTGATGTCGTTGATGACAACACCAAAAAACAACTAAGTGCGAAACATGCGACATGTTATTCGCGGAATGCTGATGCAGTTGTTTACTAGTGTTGGATTTCCAAATGCAATCAAATCCATTGGTATTTTCCTAGAACAATGTGAATGTTCAATTCAAACCGCGTTTTTATGTACATGTATAAAGCATATCAACTTGCAAGTTATGGCCCTTTGGTTGTTTTATAATTACATTATAAAAAACAAATTACAGACTAAACTGAATCTGTTTCGCTCTTAATCAAATTGAAATATTTAGATTCACACGCTGCTCACGAACAACATACATCTAGGGACAAGATTATTGTTTAGATGATTAACGCTGAAATTGATTTTATTTCGAAATGAAATTCAATGATACTTTAATTAATAATTTATGGTTATTTTTCACGCATTGTTTACATAGAAATGTAATTCTCAATGGGGATTGCTAAGAAACAACAAATATTCAAAAGACGTTTTTTTCCATTACATTGTTGTGCCAATGGCTAGCTGCAGTTGTTTCTGTAGAGTGTTGCTTTTGGTTTATACTGACAAGACAAATTTTAAAAATAAAACGATAACTACGAACCGGACAGGGAAGTTAGCACTCGGCAGAAACAGCAGTGCACGATAGCCACACTGAAACAGAGCACACTAAAAAGAAACACCAAACATGTCATATAAAGTACAAGTCATTAGGACGACCACAAAAATGAACAAGAAAAATGAAACTTAACAGTTATTAAATTACGACAACGTATGCTGATAGCCGACCACATAAGCCAATCAAACATAACCGGAACTAGAGACAGCAGTAGACACGAACACATCACAATGAACACCACAAGCATACCCCCTAAAACAATTCCTAACAGAATATTGAAGCAGTCTTTTACTGGACCTACGAACATGCAAAGTGGCACATACAAAATGAACACCTTAACAAAAAGGCATAGTTACAACAACGTTTTGAAATTTACCACATTCTATAAAGCGGACAATACAGACATAAAATAAGATTGGTTAACTCAAGGCTTCAAACTACGGTACGAACAGTGACAAATGTTCAAACGTTTTATGGTGCATCAAAATTCGCACTTACCCTACCGACACAGTATTAGACTTTATGGAAATTACATTAATTCGACATCAACCGAGATTAGAACATGTTCGGATCTTTCATGTAGTCTAGAATTTCATTTGGCATCCGTCAATTATCATTTTGTTCAAATGTTACTCTGCACTTTTTAAAATGTGTTTTATAAGGTTAATAGAGCTACAGGGAAAAGTAAGACATTTTACAAGAACGGACAATTTTGTCGGTTAATTTATATTAGTGCAACATTTTCTGACTTGTCCTGGTGAGTCATTTTCTAAATACATTAGGTCGTCTGGAATAGGTTTTAAGGTTTCACATATATCATTTACCCACAGAAAATGTAACATGTCTGACGTTCTACCACTCTCATGGACTACCAGTATCTCACAGACGTTGAGTTCAAATAGAAGTTTATGGTATCGTTGGCTACGAAGTTTTTTGAAACATTTATTAAAGAATTAAATTTAATCTTACGTAAACTTATTCGTCGTGGTTGTAAGAACTGAAACAATTTATGGCCTCTAAAGCATTGACCTTATATCTCTATAACATTAGATGTCCAGTACCGAGTAAATGCAATTAAATTGGGAAGCTTGAAGACTCGAAATCTTATCGTTCAGCCAAAACTAATTGTACGGATGGACGGAAAGTCTGGTGAACACATTGTGGAGACATGATCACATTGTAATACACGGGTGTAAACCTAAATTTGAATGTGTTGCTTTATCCCAACCAATCCCGTTTCTTCAGCTCATTTATATCAGATGTCGAGACAGGCACTTCTAAAAGATATTTAATGGTACATTCAAATGAACAAAAGTCGACGGTGGCGCAATTGTCAATTAGGCAAAGTTAATCATAAGTTTTTACTGACAAAATACTCAAAATTTGTTACATTCTGATGTCTGTCACTTATTAGGCCTATATTTGAAAGTTCAACTGTTACTCTGGATCTTAATGTGTTTTATAAGGTTAATAGAACCTCAAAGAAAAGTAAGACATTCATCATGCAATCATATTTGGTATCAGTGCAACATTGTTTCACTTGTTCCTGGCGATTTATCGTCTAAATGCCATTAGATCGTCTGGAATGTTTTTATATACGGGCGTTACAAACAAATTAGCACAAAAAGTTTACGTTTTCCTAAATGCCATCACTATCAGGAGACTGTTATACGAGTGCATTGGTATGCGTTGCATAAACTTTCCAAGAACAAGATAGGTAAATAATCGAGAATAATTTATAAATATCGATCCATTTTATTCTGGCATCACTACATGTAGTGTTTGTCGTTTTGGAAGGTACGAATCGATAGGGAAAAGTTGAGACGATCCGACTGTTTTCGTAGCCTCGCACTGCGTGATAGTCGCACGCTGTTTCCTCATTTATTAAGGATGCTGGATTATGTGCCTTATAAATGTAAAAATGTGTCAAAATAATATAAAATAAATCAAATTGAACAGTTTTGATAAGTATTATGCAATAAAATTAGAAAATACTAATCGGAATGACGGTTTCCATTCCGAGAAAAATATTGCAATACAAAATAGGTGGGTGGGGTAAAAAAATAAAAATATTGCTATTTATGCCAAATGACTTTTTTGGGAGTCAGGTTTGTTTGGTAATGTTTGTTTATTGTGTATTGATGTGTTTTCGCGATATTTACATGTTCAATAAATTATATTTTAAGCGTTTTCATTGATTTTCTCAGCATTTTAGCCACATTTAACCAAAATTAAAACAAAAATTGCTAAAAAGAAACCTCGGTGACATCTATTTTTTATTTCATAATTTTGAAGATCTATGTCACTAGAGTTATTTAACACAATATTAAAAAAAGTTTAAGGTGGGAAAAAAGTTATTAGGATTTTACCTGGGTGCTATTTTGCTGCATTAAATATAAAGTGGGTGGGGTAAAAGGGCAATATATATTAGACCAAAATTAAATATACAATTTTTGGTATCTTGATCATGTATAACAATGTGTACCCAAACTATATTGAAAAATATTTTATTATTTAGATCACAGACATCAAATTAAAATGTCAAATTTGAACACCACCACCAATTTACCAATTTCCATGGAATTATAAAAATAATTCATACACACTTCAATTAGGGCTGATTACCCGAAAAACGAGTTCCGTGACCTAGTGTTTTTTCATCATATTTTGTGTCAGTATAGATTTCTTTACTTCCTGGCTTGACCAAATTCTGAAGGTTGGATCCTAAGCGCTCCAACATCCTTAAGTCCATATTCGGGTGGGATATTCCTCAGTGTGCCGCAACCGCTAAGCGAATCCCACCCACCACTCCCTTACATTTTTATACATGGTTGAGGGTTTTTCAGTGTTGCTACTGTCTCCAGTACTTTGATATGATTATACTTTGATATGCTTAATGTATTAATGATACGGCCAAGGGTTATTTGTGTTGCAACTACAAGACTACTGAATTATATCGCTACATTTGTTTCCCATAATGGTAATCCCCCATGCATAAGTAAGATCTAGACTCCCCACATTCATAAAGTCGATCATTCTTCAGTTAAAACGTGTTATATCTGTTTATTGTAATATATGTTTTTCCCAGTTCTTTTACGTCACACATACGTGTATAATGATGTCAGTTAACTTTTCAATAGTAAACAAGAAATGATTTACAATCATTTTATACAAATCGATATGTTTTGTGGCGAGGATGAGATCGCTGTATATGTATTTCTTCATTTTATTACTTTTATTAGCTTGTTTACCATAACTTTACTTACGACCAGCTAAAAACACATAATGATCAAGTCATGCTAGGTTTTGGGAGTCGCAATTAACATTTAGTATCCGTCACATATTATCAAGTTAAAGCGACAGTATAGACGTTAATAAATCTTCTAAGGTTAATTAAGCCACAGGGAAACGTTAGACAGACGTTGAGAAAGAAATGTTAGTTAATCCCAGGCTATAAGTGAACTGAAATGGTTGATTTATCGTATAAACGACAATTATTTCGTCTGGAATGGTTTTAATTATAGGGTTTTCACATACATACGATAGCACAAAACGTACTTATTAAGTAAGTAGAAAGTAGATCAATATTCATACTCACATTCATCTGATACAATATTATATAAAAGCGGCTATGAGGTTTATTGAAACATATAATGAACGTTTTAAATGGTCAATCAAAATGTTTCTTTCCATCAGATAAAATACAATGAGTGGGGTATCCCTGTTGTGCATGCTGTCAATATAGTGATAATTGGCTTAGCTATATTTGGCTGATTCTCTTTGCAACGGAAATAGACACGGCATTCTTTCCGGAAATTATTCCTGGTCATTCGATATATGGAACAATTTAACGCATTATTAGCTGTACAATGATCGATTTAAAACGTTTTCACAAAATACTCGCATAACCAGATATCAACTGTGTAAACAAGTAAGTGGCCACGATGAGTGCTGCAAGGATCCAATATTTGATAAATGTATTGAATTTAAGGTTGAGAAATTTAGTCATTAATAATATATGTTGGTTTGAAAATAAACATGGAATGCGACTTTAGAAAATTCAGGCACCCCCCTCTTAATAGTCGATCTTATTTGCTTCCATTTGTGGTAGATGTAGATACATTCAGCAAACATTCACTTAAAAAGCTATTTAATGGACTCAGAGATTCAAACTAATACTACTTGGTCCTTACATAATAATAATTGCTAGAATGAAGCTGAGATGTTACAAAGAATTTATAAGTATTGATCGATATTTAAGTACTTTATATGGCGATATCTGATGAATTAATTTAGATATTAAGTTTCTGAACCGAGTGTGTTGGGTACTGTGTCTTATGGTAGTCTGTGTTATTTCGTTTTTGTGTCTTCTTACGTGTGCCTTTCGTGCTCAGCTGTTTCTGTTGGATGTTATCTTCCATGTCTGATTTTTCATTATCCCTTTTAATTGAAATTTGAGCGAATACGAATACTTTTTGACACAATAATATCCAAGCCAAAAGATTAAAGCATTTGAAATAAAATATATTTGCGTATGCAGAAAGTATATCAACAAATCAAACCACTCATGACATTTGATATCATTAAGACTTACATCAATTGTTGATACTGGCTGAGCTGTTTCTCTATACGACAGAAATCGTCCACCTGTATAGCAATGTCAGCAATCATTCGTTTCTCTTGTTTAACCGGAAATCATTCTAAATCATTCGATATGGAACATCACGCATTATTAGCTGTACAATGATCGATTCTAATCTCCGACCACGAAACCTATTCCGCAATCATAACTTTATTGTAAGCAAGAAATAACAACATGTCGCACTTGAAGTATTCCATAAATTCAACGCTAATTTTCCTACAATGTTTAAAAATTCAATTTACACATGCTTTTGACTTCTAAGCACACGTTACATGAAAATCTTAGATTTATATAAAAAACTACTGTTTAAAATTGAATGGTACCGTATAATGTCCTGACCGAATATTTATTATACGAAAGCTAACACATGGTGATTAAAGCATGCGAGGTTTTGTGAGTCTCAATTTATATTTGATACCCGTACATAATAATATGAACTAAGGCATTGCCTAAAGGGGATTCAATCATCCATTGATACTATATCAAAATAACTCATTACAGTTATTAGTGAGGGGCATCTTCACAGTATGGTTGTTCATACAGTTTGTATTTATTTTACATTTCATGAAATTCAGATAGAATTTTAATAACTCAAGGAAAATTGACTAATACAACAAGAGGACCATTGGCTCTAAAGCGCTCACCATATGACCAGCAGTTTAGGCAGAATCAGTGACCTGGTGACCTAGTTTTTGACCCCAGATGACCTAGTTACGCACTTTACCTAGATTGCAAAGCGACAAACAATTGTGACCAAGTTTCATGTAGATTAGGTAAAACATGTTCACGAGTGCTCAGGTGAGCTAAAAACTTGACGGACATCATCACAGTATGAGCGTTCCTATTCATTTTAAGTTTCATGAAATCATACCAGCTATTTACAAAGAAATGAATGTGAATGGATGGGCAGAGTGAATTATTCATTAAATCAAGGGCAATAACTCTAAAGAAAATTGTCCAATAACAAAACTTGACTGGCATCATCTTAGTGTGAGCATTCATTTTCGTTTTAAGTTTCATGTAATTTTACCGGCTAGTTACAAAGAAATGACTAAGAAAGGACGGGCGGAGGTAATTCTTCAATAAATCAAGGGTGACAACTCAAGAAAATTGACACACAGAATGTGTGTTCATATTCATTTTAAGTTACATGAAATTCTTCCAGCTAATTACAAAGAACTGAATGCAAATGGACTGGCGGATGAAATTTTTCAACAAATCAAGGGCAATAACTCTAAGGAAAATTTACCAATAATGATAACTTGACAGTCATCATCACAGTAATTGGGTGCTCATATTCATTTTATGTTTCATGAAATTCTACAAGCTAGTTACAAAGAAAGGAATGCGAATGGACGGTCAGAGTGAATTATACTGTAAATCAAGGGTAATAACTCTTAAGGAAAATTGACCAACTTAAACAAACTTGACGGGCATCATGACTTTTTTATTTTAAGTTGCTTAAAAATGTACCAGTTAGTAGAAAAATGGCTGCAGACGGAAGGACAGACAGAAATATTTAATAAATCAAGGTAAATGACTGTCAAAGGAAAAACACCTGACAGGCATCATCAAATAGTTGTTCATATTTATTTTGATTAAGTTCCATGAAATTCTACATGCAAGTTACAGAGAAATGGCTGTTGATGGCGATGCGTCTTTGTAAGCCGTATGGCCAGTCCACACGCACATTACCCCAAGTGCCGGAGTAAAAGTTAAGCATTAAATAAGTTCAGTGAGTTACAATGTAACTATATAGACTTCACATAATCTTCCTTTTTTGCAAAAATAATCGCGATTATTGTACCTAGTTGCTCTATTCGCTTAATGCAGCCACCCCCTGTCAAAAAGTATTAGATTCAGAATTTCTCGCACATTGCTGTAAAATTAATTCTGTTATACTGGAAAACGGGTTTTATCCTGTAATGTTGATATGGTCAGTGACAAACCGTATCTACAGTTATAACTGAACTACCTTTTAGGAGACCCCTAAGGAATCAAAATGATAATGAGCCAGAATATGGTTTTAAGAACAGTGTGTTTTTAGCGCTTTCTTGAATGACGACTAGAGCTGTCATTGATACGACCCAAGGCATATCGATGATTCCAATATATAGGAAGACAAGCATCGGCGATACATCGTTATACAGTTACACATATAGACAGGGTTCTCGGTAGGATTTTGAAGTAGGAGTCCCAGGACTCCTTCTTAGCAAAATGTTGGAGTCCTATAATAGACAAACAAGAAACAGGCCTTTCAGTCAATGATCCCTTTTTAGCCATTCTACACTGTACATGTTGGGTATATATTCAGCTTTGAGATAGCACCTTTGGTTAGAGTTTAGACTTGACCCATTTGTACAATTTGTGAACTTACATTTTAACAGAGGGACTGTTTTGTGCAGGAAGAGGAGGATTTTCGGTGTTTCCATTCATTTACCCAGGTATCGGTTCTCGATATCGACATTACTCGGTAATTAAAACCCAATTTTCCGGATCCCGAATTTCACGGTCAGGGGGTTAGCGAGCAATAAGCGGTATAGCGGGAGTGTATATTTTTTTCTTTTTCAACATTTAAACATGAAAAACATATAAAACAATTATTGCACATTATCATTAAACATCTTAATTTTATAAACTTTAGCAAGAATTAATCAATTATCTGGAAAAATGTTCAATATTTGAAATATTGCATTTTATTCTACACTGTCGCTTTCGAAGCTCGATACCGATGGTGAGAAAATATACGCATTTTTCAAGTTAAACATATTATTGAGGCAAAAATATTGTCAGCGAGGTCGTAAAATAATGTTGTCAATGTGTTCAAGTAAGACTTTATTCAAATTCTTATCTTTTGGCTAAAATAATCGCGATTTTTGTACCTAGTTGCTCTATACGCTATATCAGTTTCCCCCCTGACGTACATTCAGAATATCTCGCACATTATCGCTCAATTAATTCCGTAATCCCAGACAACGGGTTTTAACCGGTAATGTCGATATGGTGAATATTCTTAAATGTGAATCGATAATCGATTGGTTAAAATACCGTTGATACCGCTTAGGTCAATGACAGCTCTTATGATGGCATCACACCGGAGGTCACATGGCAGCTACATACTGTAATGGACAGTCACAGCAGAGCGACAGATGAATACCGATCAACACGACAGAAACTTTGTTAAACGCGGGTCAACCAACACAGACCTTAACTGGATCTGAGGGTTCTTTGAAGGGTCTTGGGACATCTGTCACTTCTTCGGTCTTGTTATGTCTTTTTTTTCCAAAAAAACTTTCTTATAAATAATCATAAAAGCACTCATGAAAAGTTACATTGTTTGTATTTTGGTCAATTCTCATATTTTTTCACGGAGATCTGTATTGACAAACCAGCAGTAGACAGTTGTCCTACATTATAAGATCAATTAACATGGTCATCTAACACAGAATGATTGTTGATAATTAATTCACAATAAATGGTTGGTTGGGTTGATTGTTTGTTGTTGACAATTTGGGTACGAACAAATTTGGATACGCTTCGTTTATCAAACTTTATGATGCAAATTAGCATCGAAAGTTGATTTCTTTGTTTACCTACGCCAATTATGTGTATAAAAGACAGTTTTCCTTGTTTAAAACAAGTACTTTAATCGTATAAGCAGTTATTTTAACGATTGTAGGCTGTACTTACTTGACGGCAGTCGAATGAAACAACTTCTTCCGTTTGCGAGGGACAGTCTAAAATGCTAACCGACCGCCTTTATCTCGCGCGCTAGCATTCTTACCTCCCCTATCGCGTTTAATGTTGTATAAGCTGGCCTTCGGTTATCTCAAGGAACATTTTTAAACATCATTAGAAAATAAAAGATAATTTATTAACAACAAAAATATTTTTTTAATGAGTTTGCCAATTCCATTCACGTCTTCAGAGTACCCCGAAAAACACTTCCTGTACACACAAATCTCAATCGAACAGGGGTGACCAAATTTCGGATGGGTTAAAAACTCGCAACACGTACAATGCCGTCTTGGATTTTAATCGAGATGCCTTCGGCATCTCGATTAGAATCCCTATTAAGTTAAGAGGACATTGTAGACGTTAATAAATCTTCTAAGTTAGTTACGCCACAGGGAAAAGTAAGACAGACATTGAGAAGAAAATGTTGGTCAATCCCAGGCTATAAGTGATCATAATTGGACTGATCTGGGTGATTTATCGTATAAACGACAATTAAATCGTCTGAAATGGTTTTAATTATAGGGGTTTCACACACACACGATAGCACAAAACGTACTTATTAAGTAAGTAGAAAGTAGAATAATATGTGGGAATGGCTCACATACATCTGATCCAATATGATATAAAAGCGGCTATGAGGTTTATTGAAACATATAATGAACGTTTTAAATGGTCAATCAAAATGGTTCTTTCCACCAGTTAAAATACAATGTGTGCGGTCTCTCTGTTGTGCATGCTGGCAATATAGTGATGATTGGCTTAGCTATATTTGGCTGATTCTCTTGGCAACAGAAATAGACACGCTATCTTACCGGAAATTATTCCTGGTCATTCGATACATGAAACAATTTCACGCATTATTATCTGTACAATGATCGATTTAAAACGTTTTCACAAAACACTCGCATAACCAGATATCAACTGCGTAAACAAATTAATGGCCACGAGGTGCTGCAAGGCTTAACGGTATGGAATTTAAGGCGGCTATATTATTTATTAATAAGATTAGTTGGTTTGAAATAAATAAGTGAATACGTAACATTCTTAAGAAAATTCAGGCATTCCCTCTGTTAAATGTTTTAGGTTCAGGTAGGTCGATCTTATTTGCTTCCATGTGTGGTATATAGTGATACACATTCGCCAGGAATCCATTTTTGAAACTATGTAATAGACTTAGTGATTCTAACTAATACTACTTGGTCCTTACATAATTATAATAGCTGGAATGGACCTTTGATGTTACTAATAAAATGGTCAGTATAGATTGATATTTAAGTCCTTTACACAGACGTCTATGTCGATATCTGATAAATTAATTTGGACATTTAGTTTCTGAACCGAGTATTTTGTGTATTGTGAGGATAAGAATAATCTTTAAACAATAATATCCAAGCCGAAAGATTTAAGCATTTGATATAACACATGTTTGTGTATGCAGAAGTTTATCAAAAAATCAAAACACTCATGACATTTGATATCATTATGACTTACATCAATTGTTGATACTGGCTGAGCTGTTTCTCTATACGACATAATTCGTCCACCTTTATAGCAATGCCAGCAATCATTCGTCCCTCTTGTTTTACCGGAAATCATTCTAGATCATTCGATATGGAACTTCACGAATTATTAGGTGTACAATGGTCTATTCTAATCTCCAACCACGAAACCTTATCCACGATCATAATTCAAGTTATTCGCATCACCAGGCATCATTATTCCTAGACATGTTATTACTCCCGTTGTTAAAGGGAACATCTGGCAACTTGTTTGGAAATAATTGGCGTTGAAATATATGTTTACAAGACGAAAATAAACAGCAACAATACATTCAGAACACTGCGTTAACAAGTCAGTGACCATGAGGTGTATATGATAAATGTTTAAACTCAAGGTTTATTAGCCAATGCTCGATAAGTCAATATTACTCATCCTTTGGTTATGTTTTGTCTGTCTTTGATAGACTATCACTTTAATGCATTGAATTTAAGGACGAGATATTTTAGTCATTTATAAGAATAGTTGGTTTGGAATTAAGAAGGGAATGCGTAACTGAGTTTAGAAAATTCAATCAACAAATAGAGCTTGCATATATAATTATATCCACACTACGACAAATAAACTAAACTACTATTCAAAGCATATGCAGCAAAATTCTAGAATACTTCCTATATAATTAATAGTACTGACTCGTCTAAAATTAGACAACAAAACACTAAACCGAGTTTGTTGCGCACTGTAAATAATGACATTAGGGCTTCCATGACAACAGGCATAAATTAAAGATGATTAGATTAACTAAATGCATAGGTTCAGCTTTTTGTATTATAACGTTCTTATTTTGAAATGCACTCTTTAGAAAATGCTGGCATCATAAACAAGAATAATGAAGAACCCGTATACGAACACTTATCAAAGAGAACCGCAGAAAAACCGCATTGGACAAAACATATTTTATGTCTAGCCTACTACGAGTACTGAAGCAATATGGAAGCAAGGCATCAAGGAAGTGGTGAATGTGGTAATTTGCTGAACAAGTGGTGGTGAGCATTGTAGATATACGAGTAATTCGAATCATTAATACGTAATGTTATGCTTTTTATAACCTGGTCAAATGTGTGTCCTAGTAAATAAAGAGATGTATTGGGTAAGACAAAAAATAATAACAAATCAGACAGGTAAGGTATCATTGAACAGAAAACAGCATAGCACGAACGGCATAAAAACACAGATCACAAATACAAGCCACAACAGGACAACCACAAAAACGAACAAAAAAAACTGAACAGCTGCAAAAACTAAAACTTAAGTACGTTCCACTGTATCTTCTAACAAGGTACTAAATTGGCTTTAACAGGATAGAGAAGTGGTTCCTGTCCTTCATTACAGGAATACGGTAATCAACATCAATAACAGGTGTGTTAAATGGTATTAAGTTTCTTTACAATCTACGATTGTAATTACTGGAAACCAGATTATACAATTAGCGCATTTCTAGTGAATTTTGAGTTTGGCACTCCTGCAGAAAATATTCCAACTATAAACATCATTATCTAATGTAACTTAACGGTTTATGTACGACAATAGTATACGTGATTTTAATTATATGATCTTAAAGTTCTTGTTGTTGTAAGTTATATAAGAACGTCACCTCACTAATTCGTTATACAGCGGTTTTGTAGTAGACAATAGAGAGGTTGCGATTCGAACTTGTACGACTACGTGTACGTGTAGCTACCCGTACATGTATACGTACGCGTTGCAATTAAAATGGCTTGCGAAACACAACGTGTGCGTGTAACATCACATGGCAGTTGTAACATGATTTATTCGTGAATCGATAATTAAGTGTTTATTTAAACTCACTGAGACTACCGGTGATAAAATATTGGGTTTCCCGTGCATACGCATACCTGTGTGACGTAGTACACATTATATTTTCGTCTGTCACACGTCCTTTACTTGTAGAAACTTCACAAACCTGGATGACGAAATACCCAAAAATAGTATTCACGTACACATACACGTTACACGTTGCCTTTCTCAACCTCTCTACTAGAAGGGGAGATGACCCAGATATCCATATTGTATGTAACATGCGCCTTTGAAGCAGCAGCTGGCTTTTTATCCTACCAACATCATCTCGCTGTATTATTTGCAATAACAACTCACACAACGAGGTTAACCGGACCCAATAAACATTGTTGAGAAAATACAAGTGTGAGGTTTCTACTTTGCAGGCAAATGCCAATTATATAATATATTTGGGACATGAAAAAAGTCAATGACACATTAGAACTTAACCTGCCGAACGTTTAAGGTGTCAGAGACAGAATAGCGAACTGCTGATTTTGCCGGACATGCTAGTTATACAAAAGGATAACAGAACCTCGGACAGGGAAGGCAGCACTCAACTGAAACAGTCGAGTACAGAAAACATTAAAACATCACATACTACTATTACACGTCACAATGCCTGATAACTGAACGAGAAAATGAACTTAACCGCTCAGCCCAAGTCCTAGAGTAATCGTTTTAAAGGGTTTAATGCATAGTGTACTATAATCTACGAATTTTATAGGCTGCAATATCGTATCAACGTAGTTTATATGCATGCAACTGATTTCGTAACCGTGGTTGTTGTCTATCTCGTTTGTTTCTTTGATAATGCGTAATTTTGATAAATGCCCAATCAACATTCTCGGGAGTTGTTTGATTAAAACAAATATATTTCATGAAACATATAACAAAACATTCATTTTCATATATTAAGGATAGTACGTACACTGTATCTTTTGAGTGTTCTTTGTCGGGTTCTCCTTGTGGCGTGTGGTCGTCCTTATGGTCTGTACTTCTTCTGGGCATTGCTTCGGGTTTGTTTGACTGAATGAGGGGATTGGAGTGGGATGTCGAACTTTGCTAGTACTTCGTGCTTTGCTGTTTCCTAATTCTCCTGCCTTCCCAAAGCAATTAACTCAATCACTTTAGATCACAGTATTTAAGTACAATTTTAAATTACTTGTCACATACACTATAGGCTTCCATGGAAATATTATCTTAGAAAAATTGTTTCTGTTACCAGAATGGAAGTCTTCTGCTACATGGTTTAACAAATATATAGAGGATATTTGTTTGTTTTGATTGAATATGGTTTATATCTCATCGTGTAGTGATAAAATTCAATATTTTCAAGAGCGCGTAGCAAAACAAACAAATATTCCATTTATTTAATGCTTTTATGGTGTCAAAACTGGTACTATTTATGCCAAATTACCACTGTGGTTAAGCTACGTATGAATATGTTATTCCATTAATATTTTTCACTTCAAAATCCGCCATCTTGGATTATGGTGAACACGTGAAAACGACTTTTTTGAGAATTTAAATCATACACCAACTTGTAGGAAATGGTCTAACTAAGAATAAAAATCCCCACATGACATGTTTTCGTTCAGTAATAAAAAAGTTACAGACATTTTAGTGTTGGGATTTTGGTAAATTAAAGTAATCCCTGTGAGGGGGCGGAGCTTATATCAGTCACATTGTAGGTGATAACCAGTGACTGATATAGGTTTTATTTCACTGATAGAACTCCATATCTCATCAGTTAGCATTAAATAAGATAAGTTAGACATTTTAATACAATGGCATGAAAGTGTCTCTCGTGATCATCAATCACGTCGTGCATATCGAGAGTAGTTACATATATGTTTCATATATTACCAATACCACCAAACTTTTATCACACCAATAATAAAAAAACCAAATACTAAAATATTTAATACTTCATTAATTTAAACATCAAGCTATATAGTATCACATGTACTTAGAGGCAAATATCACAAAATTTGCAATTTCCGAAGTGTTTACATTTGAACCTATTTAACATTGTATGCATTTGAAGAAACAAATAATGCCCCTCAATCTACCTAATATTTGACATTCAGTGCCTATGTGTATTGGCCTTGGTTAGACTTTTTCGTATTTGGCCTGCTATTCTCATATTGGCCATGTTTCGCTCCGTTTTTGCTTCGATTGCCTTTTATAACTAAGGCAATATGCTCGTAATCAAAACTAAAAGTATATCGACAATTAATAAAAAAAAACACTATATGTATATCACAAGGAATACAGTTATTGTAAGCCACAAAGGTCAACAGAATGTAGCCTCGGTGTGTACTTGTGCTTTATATGCGATTGGTGAAGACAATTGAATGAAAAGTAAAATAATGCATCGTAATAAATGGCTCTTGTATTTATACGTTTATCAGTATACCAAACCGGCACATTTCATTTAATAGAAAATGTACTATAACTCAGTGCAACACTTCTTACATTAACGTGAAGGTCGGTCGCGAGTAATCTTATCACAGGCTAAGCTGTCATCAATTGTTCGCGAGGTACCAGTATAACTTTCTTAAAATAACGTCTCAATAATCTTACTTTGCACGCATGTAATTATATTATGATATTTAAGACAGAATATTATTCCGATTATAGGAAAGTAGTTTAAACTTTTTCATTATTTCCTTAGAATTAGATAGTTATTTTCAGTTCTAGAAATATCTGGCAAT